>VZTJ01002354.1:2285511-2377387 GCA_013397795.1 Orthonyx spaldingii | reverse complement strand
AAAAAAAAAAAAAGCCAGACATAATCTCAAGCCTTAAGTTTAATAAAAACTCTTATCATTACCTAATTTCATGAACTTCCTAGTATGCATGTTTCTAATCTCCTCCTATTTCTAATTCTCAGAAAAAAATGAACTTGAAAACGATCCTGAGGTAGTCTCTTAAAGCATAGATCACACAATTCTTTTATAAAGGGTTAATGGCAAATGGGAGTCAATCTTTTCAAATGAGACATACACAGATATACAGAAAATTGAGTTCTATCTATGCCTTCTTTCATCACAACAGAGGCTGCTGCATACCTTGTTTGTTGATAAGCAAAGAGCAGTCTGAATCTCTGGTTTAACATGTAAATTAAAAAAAAAATAAATAAAAACTAACGAAAAACCCCCCACAGGATTAGAAATATTAAGCATACCTGGGATATTCTTCTGAGGTTATGTAAACTACATCCTGTTCTGACACAGACGAGGAAAAAGGAATAAAATTCCCATTCTGTAAAGGCAAAAGCTCCAATCCAATCAGTTCACTGTAGACTCCATCAGAAAGCACAAATTCTAAAAGATGAAGCTTTTCTTCAGCAGGTCCATTGTGTCCAGATTTCCTTAGCACTTGCCTCACTAGAGCAGGAGTCACTTTTTTCACAGCTTTAGCAGTAGAAACAGTAAGATGCACTGCACTAGCAATATTTGCTGGTACCTTGGCAATCTGCTTCCCTGAATTCTGGAGGTAGTTGAGAACAGACTGTGTGTACTCCAAACTCTCATCCATTTCAGAAAAGTGCACCTGTTCCACCTTTATCCACTGATTACTCACTGAGTAAATAACTGTATGCTGGAGCAGGTCTTTAAAGAGAGGTACTATAATTGGTTTCCAGGGTACCCTGATTTTGTTCTCATCAGGCCATAACCTATAAATTCTTTCAGCTGACAATGGAAAGTCTGAATTCTTCTCAGTCTCCATTCGTTTGATAGCTTCCAAAATAAGGGTGGTATATGCCTTAGGCACTATATTTACCACAAGAAGATCATTCCACAAAGCTGCTGGATCTCTCCACTGATCCAGCTCTCGCCATTTGATACTCCTTCTATTGTCTGTGAGACCAAAGAAACCACTAACATGAACTGGGAGTCCAGTTTTGCTTTCTTCACCTGGAGGCAAAGGCAGAAAACAAAATGCTCTTCCTGAAAAGTCTGCTACAGCTCCATTTTCCTCCTCATTAGTTGCTAAAGACATGGCTATTCCAATAGTAGGAACAAATTTCAAGTCATCAGCTAAACAATCCAGTTCTGTACACATTCCTCGACCGCCCACACAATTACACACTAACCAAGATGTCTTCTGTGCGTCCTTAACACTCTCATCTTCTACAACTATATTTACATGGTATGTCACACATGTTATGCTATTGCTTGGAACTCCCTTACAATACTGATTTATTGCAGTTCCCAGGATTTTGATAGAATTGGGTCTTTCGTGTTTCAAGGCCTTGTTCTCACTAGCAGTTACTCTAAAAACCAACCTCTCCATTCCATCAGCTTCCCGAATGTGCAATGAAACATCCTGAACACTCTTCAGGAAAAGCAATACTGTGTCTGCATCTGCTCTGAAGGATTCAAACAGCTCCAAAACCTTCTGTTTGTCGTAAACATTGCTGCTCAGCTGGGAAGGCTGCAGACGAAGCGGGAAACGAAAAAAGGTACCAGGAAAGTTTCCATTCTTAAAGGTTTCCTTAGTGCTGCCAAACACACCAATGAAAGGTGCAAATTGGTCCGTAAGTTCATTTATTTCCTTGCTATCTTCTTTTAGATTCCAACACTGGCCTGACTCATGAGGTCCAAAAAGGGTTTGATGGGGATCAAGCATTCCAATCTGGTCACCACTGAAGATGCTAGGGACATCTATATACATAAAACCCAACCATTATTAATAATCCTAAAACAACATACTTTTAAAATACAGTGTTAAGGAACAATTTTTAAAAAGGCAAGAAAAAAATATTCTAAAACTGTGATGAACTGAGTATAATGCCCAGGGAAACGGCTGAGTCACCATCCCTGAAGGTATTTAAAAGACACACATACGTGGCCCTTGGGGATATGGCTTGGTAGTGGGCTTGGTAGCAGTAGGCTTATGGCTGGACCCAATGTTCTTACAGGTTTTTTCCAACCCACATGATTCTATGATTCTGATAACATAATTCAGTGCTTACTGGCAGGGAAGAAACAAGCACACACCTTTTCTGCAATTGAATATATCAATACTCATTCAACTATTTGAATTCTAGCAGACAGTGAGCAACAGAAAGTAAAATTTCTTTCAACTATATACTTTTATGCTTCCAGTATTTTCAAGGGAAAAAAACAACTAATTTACTACATGTGTGTTCTACTAGACTCACACTATGCAGATCTTGAAGGCTGGCAAACAGTAATCCTATATATTTAAAAGCACAAATTCCCAGAATTATCAAACCACTGAATGCATTAATTTTATTCATGCTCAGCTAGGTAAAATACTGTTTAAAAGTATCATGTGTCTTATAAATTCACTTCACAAGGTAAAAACTTTTATTTCAGCAAAAATTTGCCTCTTAATCTGTACTAGTATAACTGTGGAGACTATAAGCGTTATTTATGCTTCTTCTGTAACACAATAAAACATTCTGGGAGAATAATAGGCTTCAAGACTGAATATTACCAGCTTGTGAAATAGTAGGTACTATCTCTTTCAAGTGTAAATGTGCATACACCTCTATTACATAATACCTTTTCTAGCAGTAAATAAAAATCACTACTTATTATACAAAGAACCTGCAAAAGAGATTCAGTCTAGTGAGCGGAACTTTCACACTTCTTCTTGGGTATCCGCCCTGTATTGTGAGCCTCTATAAAATGAGGAGAAGTGTATAATTGAAATAACAGTGTAAAGGAATGTTCATTTCAATATATGGGACTAAGTATGTAATGATCTAAGAGAAGAAACAATCTTCTTCAAAAACCTTCAAAATCAAAAACATACCTTATAGGATTACAGAAGAATAGGGATGCTTCATAAGAAAACCTAGCCATGAACTAATTTTAAAATGCACTATAGAGAGAATATTAGTGAATATCTAAATAATAATTTAAATTTAAAAATTTAACTATTTAAAACTATTTAAAATAAAATAATTTAACTACTTAAAAACTTCAACATTTTCATTTTAAAATAACTACTAAGAGTACCTGTAATATGATAAACTGAATTAAAGCCAATTCCAAATCTTCCAACTTTCAGGGGATCATCTTTCTTCCTGCTTCTTGCTATTTCCTGTATACCGTGCCAGTCCTCAGGGGTGAAAATTGCATCATTGTACGCATAAAATGCTGGCCCTATAATAAATAGGCAAGGGCTTAAAAAATGACAGAAGAAAACTATTTAATGCTTAAAATTTCTAGGAAATGAACTCACAGACCTGAGAAAGCATTTCTTTGAAGTATATGCATGTGCAAAGTTAATGGAGAAGCTGTGACTTAAGCTGGCATCAAATTATGCCTGGCAATGAAAAAAAAAGACAAAATGCAAAAGCAAAAGCAAGGAGATTAATTTACCTCTGTAAATGGTACTTAGATTTATATTCTGATGTGGTATTAAATTCTCACATCCACATTTTAAAAGAATGATTCTGAAAAACTGAACAAAAAGCAGAAAACAACAAAACTTCTGAAAGAAGTGTTATGTGGCACAAGACTTAAACTCAATCTGTTCAATCTATCAAAAAGATGTTTGAAAAATGTACTAGTCACAGCCTAAAGATACCTCTGCTGGAAGGGAATATAAGGCAAGATGTAATAGTAACCTGTGTCTAGAAAGTAAGACCGACAAATTCACATTAGAAGACATAATAAGGCTGATTAAGGACTGAAAAAAGCTGGAAAAAGAAGTAATGGATCATCCATCAATGAAATCTTCAAATCACAACTGAATGCCTTTTGGGATGACTATGCAAACTAATTTGTTTGTTAAACACATAACTGACCTTTATCTCACAAAGCCATAGTAAATGATGTAATAACCTTAAAAGTTTCAAGAAACTGAATTTGCAGTATACAGGCAACATGGAGCAAAGTTGGGTGTAAGGGCAAGAGAAAAAGGGATGGGGAAGAAAAACAGAACTGCCTGGACAATGCTGAAATGCAAGGGACTAAGGTCATCTTTACATTAAGAACTGGTGTGCTGGCTTGGGCTTCATGGTAGCTGAAGGTTGTATTTTGGATTTGTGCTGGAAACAGTAATGATAACACAGGGCTGTTTTAGTTATCACTGAGCAGGGCTTACACAGAGCCAAGGCCTTTTCTGCTTCTCATGTGGCCAAAACAGCAAGTGGGCTGGGGGTGCATAAGGAGCTGAGAGGGGACATAGCCGGCACAGCTAACCCCAAACAGCATGGATATTGAAGAACAATGGCCACATTTAATAAAAATTATATTTACCCTGATATTGTGCCATGTCCTTTGACCATAAAGTTTCTGTTCCATACTGAGTTTCATCATACAAAAACCTGACCTCTGTAGCACCGGCATCTTCTGCATTCTGTATCAGTTCCTGAGGCAGAAAAAAAAATCAAAACAAAGTATAATGCAGTAATACATATTCTAGCAATGGCTTTTGAACTTAAACAGTAATAAATAATAAGCAATTGTCTCAAGTGTAATTGTTTTCACACTTTTCAACCAAAATGGTTTTATCCAGTTTACCCGCATGAGAATCGGTATCCTTATAAAACAAATATTCAGACAAATACTATAAATGTGATTTGAGTTTGGAGCTCAAATTCCATATAAAAGCAGTCACAAAGTTGAGAAATAACCTACTAAACTGTTACTACTATATTATCCTGAATCAGAGCTGTACAAGTCTCAAAACAATGGAAATGTGAGAAGAAAAAAAAAATTTCTAAGTGTATTGTTAAGCCATTACAAAAAGTTGTACAACACTGAGGCAACAATTCACAGAAGGGCAATACACAGCACTCTTCTTTACATCAACTGAATTAGGTTCAAGTTAACATTTCACAGTATGAACCAACCATTCAAGGGCCACGCTGCTCACACTTCCAACACCCCTCCGGCAAAGGGCTGCAAAAACAGTTCTGACCAGTAGCCCTCTAAGTCATGAACCAACAGAGAAGGTTCCCTGTTGACTGAAACTCACAGACTGGAAAGAGGCTTATATTAAGATTACTTGTTAAATAGCAGTAGTAGTGATGACAGCTCTGGAAAACCAAAATGTCAGTAAACTAGCTCTGTAAACATGACTATTGATAGAATACGCCTATCCAGTCCCGTTTTCATCACTAGTAGACACATAAGCGTGATTATAAATACCTACAGGATTACAGCCTCACTCAATGCTCTATTTACACTGAATCATCACAGTGTATCAGGGCTCCAGACATATAAACACACGTGTATGTTTATGTGCATGTGTGCAAGCTTGGCGTAAGCAAGTATTTCAGATGAATTGAAAAGTAACCTATATACATCACATGCAATGTATTAACAGACTTTAATGTCATTCAGTTATGCATAAAACACTTGATAGCAAGATGAGCTTGTATTTAAAAAATGCATCAACTAGCAGCAATATTTCAGATTAGGTTGCACTCAAATATACTGTTGAGACTGAAATAAGCTCACTGTTATCTAATATCTGGTTCCAAAATTATAACTCTTTGATTTTGCAGTTTGTGACAGCATGTTTGGTCTATAATGCACATTATATTGTCACTTCTACATAATTTTGAAGTATTATGAGATAGCAAGAAATATACCTACAGTCCAGCATAAATAACAAATATTTAAAGAATCTTTACAAGATATTTATATGCAGTTCTTCTAAAAGAACAATCATGACACTCATTCCTGAAGACACAGAAAGATAGCCCACAGTCTCCAGAAATACTAAATACTAAGTATGGAAATCACCATGTAGTCAGGCTTGCATTCATGCTATGGCACATGGGGTAACTGCTACATTCAGCTGTAACAGCATTGTATCTGAAGAATCAAAACACCGAAATAAATTTTAAGGTATCAGCAAAATTCCTGGTAGTAATCTCTCCCTAACAATCTGTTAACCCTAAATTGTAAACTATGAAAATAGTATCATTTCTACTTTTAGAATTACCTATCTGATTTCTAAGGGCATTACCTTATTTCTTCATGTTGGAATGAAAGTCTGGGTTTAAAATGTTGAGAAGGTCTGAACCCTTCTTAATTCAAATGCATATTACAGATGCAACTAGTACTGAGAAGTAATAAAAATGTAAGCACTCCTCCTATGTACAGACACTGCTCAAAAAATATACAGGAGACAGTTTGCCAAAACAGTTGAAGATATGCTTATCTTGGGCATTCCCACTAAGCATAATCAGTTTCAAGTTCCATGGTTGCAAACAAGACAACACACATCAGGAACTGTCATCATCTGTCAACATTTGTATTTGTGTGTTTTGTATATATGTATGCATAGATAGATAAGACATATCTGTACCAAATCCCATTAGTGAGAACCCAGTATTCCCAAACACTAACAAAATTAAGTTCCTACCACCCATGTGATGAAGCATGCTGGATGTGAAGTTTAACATCCAACTAATCACCCCAGACACTCTTTTAAAAAAAAATCAAACTGCCATTTTCAGACATTAGCATAGAAGCTATGATAAATCACACAATAATCATCTTCTACTGAGCAAACTCAGAAATGTTTAAAGAAAAAAACAAACAAAAAACCCAAAAAACCACAGTAAACACACAACTTGCTTTGCCTTGTCCACAGAAATGGAAACATGTATCTCCTGTAGTACAGTGAATATAAGATAAAACAACCACAAGATTTGCTGGAAAATGCTAAACTTTGGTATTATGTCATGCATATTAAATGACTGCTAAAATACTGTTTATTGTCTACCTTAAGAATCTGTCCTCCCTCTGGGTATCTTCTTAATATATCCTTAAGAAAATCAACAAGTGGTGGAGTTGTTTGTCCAAAACGACCTAAAACCAACAAATAAATTTTAAAAAAAGCTGTGTATTATGGTACTATGCACTTGATTTGAGATTAAAAAAAATACTAAACAACTACTGAGAACTTAAACAATTTCTTTAACTCAAGGTCTGTTACTGTAAAATCTTGGCTTTTCAAAATTAACTGCGAAAATACATTATAAATCTTTTAATTAAAAAAAGTAAAACAACAGTTTTGATGTTAAAGTCGGCGAGCTGTCTCATATCTAGATGAAATTGGGGGTTAAGTCTATGCAAGTCTACCACAATTCCAACTACCTGATGTTCAAAAGTAGCAATTTCTAAAGGACTACTACTGTTTAAGTAGCAGAACAGTATTCCAGGACAGCAGTGGCTCTAACTCTTGTACAGCCAGTCCCTACTGACAGCTACACACAGGCACAGAAGGTTTTGGCTCTAGTGTACACTTCCTTTTCTGATGTACTCTGGACATGCACCTGGTGCCAGCTTTGGTGTTGCCAGGGCCTAACCCTGGAGGGATAAGAGTCCAAGCATTGTGAACATCTGCTCCAAGAGAAAAAGTCTATCACAAAATTAAAGGGTCAATACTCTTCAATTCAAACTCCAGTCTGAGACTAAAGGGCAGCTCCCTAAACCAAACCTCTAAAACATGTACTTCAAACAAACAGCAATGATGCAACCCTCACAAGGAAAACAGACCCTCATGATACCCCATCTAAAGCTTCCTTTTAAAATTATTAACAAGTAATTATGCTCTACCTCTCTTCTGCATATATCTGTGTTTATGATGCACACAGATGCGAACAAGCATATTATGTATATTCTGGAATAAAACACTAGAAAAAAAAGCAAAGTGGGAAAAAAGGGGACAAATAAGAGTTCTATCTGATGAGAAAGCATCAAGTAAAAACATCAAATATTTTGGCTTTAAAATTTTCTTCTGTCACTTTATTTAAAGCAATTTCATAGCATCAATGAAAAGAATAAGCAAGAAATTGCAACCGACAGCTGAATATGTGTGACATATTTTAAAACTTTTGTTATTTTTACAGTATACAGAAGTATATGAAAGTCAATATGCAATATGCATACTTCCAAAATAAGGTGAGCTGCTCAACAGAAATTATCTAAAATCAAGCAACTGATCTTCTCTAAGTTGGGCATGCAGATGGAAGTGTTTAAACAACACATTTCATTTGCCATGGGAACCACAAAAACAGACAAGTAACTTTTAAGTGATGGGACTGAAGACAGACTTTAAGAGTAGAGCTGCTCTCTGTATGTCACAACAATCACATTGGCTATAGATCATTATTTACTGCATTCTATCAAAGGCTGAACTGATTTTTTCTTGTGTATTAGAGCTGGTCATATTTAACAAAAAACTGGTACCACAGATTTCAAGGAGAAATTTGTTCCACTATAAGGGCAGTCAAGCACTTAGGAGCCCAGAGTCTATGCAGTCTCCATTCTTTTTCCAAGCTCAACCAGATCAACCCTCAAGCAACCCAGTCTGACCTCAGAGCTGGACACACTTTGAACAGAAGGCTGCATTAAAAACCTCCTGATGTCCCTTCTAACATGAATTATTCTGTGATCATATGAAAAGATCATGCATTATTTGATAGACACCTGCGATGAATGAACACCAAGGCACCGTGGATGATCTTCAGAGTACTTCAGCAACCCGTGCGCTTGGTCCTACTGACCATGCAGTTACAAGTTAGAATTCAGGACCTTTCTTGATTCATGTGTTGTAAGGAAAAGTCTCTGAACTGAAAGACTCCAGAATGAACAAAAAAGGTTGACACTAAAGCCTTCAGATGTTTTAGATTGACTTATGTAAGAACTGTGGGCCAGGAAAAGTTAAGCACTTTACCTAGACATAGACTGGTTGCAGTGACATCTCTAAGAAAATTTCCATTCCTAGGCACAAAAATATAATGACAATTTTTCTTTCCCATGGAAGATTTCTTAGGGCCACTACACTTTATTTTCATATACTTGCATGGCAGAAAATGAAACTCCTTTTATTTAGCCTACCACAGCTTACACATAGCAAAACAACAGAGCAAGCAGACAAGAATGACAGAAAGAAAATCATAGATGTCATAGAACCATTAGGTCCATTTTCATAGGTGTTTTCTACTCACTTTAGTTTCTAGAGAATGTGAACATGAACTTATGGCTAATACACAAACTTCCCTCTGTCACTAAAAATCCATAATCCAGTACATTCATGGCTTGAAAAGGTAAGAAATACAATATTTTGTGAGACCAAATAAATTATCTGCATGAAAAGGAGGGTTTCCTTCTTCATCCTGCCGTCTGATTAGCATTTATTTCATTGCCTTACAATAAAGTTATTGTGAGAAGAATATTAATGCTAGTAGCCAAATAAAATCATCATGACACATTTCAATTAGAGCACTTCTGAATATATTCAGTTATCAAGATACCACATGAAAAGACACAACTTCATTTTTTCAATAAAAATGTAAATAACAGAATCAAAAGAAAACCAAACTATCAAAGAAAAAACCCTAAAAACAACAGAAGAAATTCAGAGATTTTCACCAGTGTTATAGTTTTTTATATTATGGTTACTGAAAAGATATCCTTTCAGTATCTGAATTGTTTTCAAGTATTCAGCTTACTTTATACAAGACAAGGGAGCTACAACAGTACTGAAAGGCAAGTCTTATTGATTCCAAATGACAGTAATAACTTAATTCTACACATTATATTACAAAGAAAAAAAAAACCACCAAGACACTTAAAAAGAGAAGTTTGATTTTTCTAGAGCAGAATGAAAAGAACAAGTGACAAACCTAGGACTTACAAGAAAAATAATTGCTTCCCATTTAAAGAAGTAAAAATTTAAATTAACTCCACATTGCACTAGAAAATGCTTTGAGCTTCAAGTTTATGAGAGACAAATATATTCCATACCTCCTCCTTTCAACCCTTTTGACTGAAGCTTCAGAAAAACTTGATCTTGAGACTCCTGTAGATCCACAATCTTGATACCATCAGACAACTGAAGGAAAAAATAAGACAGATCTTGGTCAGAAGTTTCAGTTTGTTAGTAACACAACCAAAACAAATCAGATGGAAAAAATGCCTATAGAAGCATACTAAGAGCAAGCCATGGCCTCTTGCTTGTACATTTGAAAAAGTTTTGTATTCTGGGAAGTTCTGGAAGCGTACAACTAAAGCAGTTATTGTTCTAAGGTGCATGCCCATAAAAAAAATTAACATATACAGGAAGTACATAGTCTGTATACTCCTCAAGTACATCTGGGTATACAGTTTCATAGGGGCATTAAACTAAGCAGCATCTGCTCAAAGCAGCTGGAAAGACACAATATGTTGTGACAAAAGTAAGTCAGAGAAACATCCCTGAAAAATTTGACATCCTCATCCCCCCCCATTACCTCTACAGGTAGGCCTATCCTAGCATGATCAAGGTTGAAGGGACCACTGGAAGTCACCTAATCCAACCTCCTGTGGCTCACCAGGAACATCACAGAAAAACTGAGGCAAACTAAGCAACACATTCCTTAGCAGCCATTGGGAAAACTATTCAGTAACCATAGCACATATTTTTGTTGCAATTCTAGTTTCATATATGTGTCTCATTCATATACAAAGTGTTGCTAGAATAGTCTATGATGCATGTTACCCTGCATGCCACAACAACAAATGCAGAATTAAGGGTAACTGTGCTAACTAGAAAGTACATTAAAATATTATGTGAAATTATATTATTATACTAGTCTCAGTTTACAGTAAATGTTGAGACTGCTTCTTCACTTTGATGGGTAAAAACAAATCACTAGAAAGCAGCTGGTGTTTACACAGACATAGATGCTTACAATCTAACTACATTTAATAAGTAAAAGATGGCCCTAGTCCAGAGTATGCAGTCATTATTTAAAAACATCAGTAAGAAAAAAAATTATATTCTTTTTTACTTACACTAGTTTTAAACAGTGATTGAAACAATGGTGTATTTATTGCAAATTCCTGCAGAAACATTGTACTTGAGTTGAACTTTCTCAAGACATAAAATTGGGTATAACTACCCTGAAATCACTAAAATAAAAAACAATACACAGAATGCTATAACCCATCACCAAGCATTCTAAGGTATGATTTTTGTACCAAAACACCACTAGAAACTTGGACATTGAATAGATCCAAATCAATAGTTTAACACTGTAAGAAACTATGAGAGAAAGAGATACTGGATTGAACATCTGTAAATTGCACATAATAGTTCTAATGGAAAAAAAAAGATTTACAAATGAATATTCTACTACTCAGAAACTTAAAAAATAATTTGATCCCAGTAAACAGGAGATCAAAAGTTTATAAAGGATTTTCAAATTTGCTACTGTACAGAATAAATATTCCCGCATATATTCTAGTTCATTATTTTTTAAAAACCTCAAACAAACAGAATAGTAATTAGAGTCTGCTTCCTGACTGTTCCCTGCAAAAGATAAGTTTTCTGTGCCAGTCAGATCTTTGCTTCCAGGCAAATTTTAGAAAGTGATACAGAGTTTGTTCTCCGAAACAGGAAGGCCTGGCAAGAACAAAATCAAGGACACACAAAACCAGGCAAGAAAATAAAAGATAAACTACACAGGCAGTTTCCTCAAACCTGAGCCCTCACAGACTACTTGTGTTCCCCAGGTTCTTGAAGGCTTCCTGAGCAATACAACCAACAGCTATATTTTTCCTTGTATCATAGAATGGTTTGGGTTGGAATGGGACATTTGAAGATCATGTAGTCCAACTGCCCCTCCCACCCACCACTGCCATGAACAGGAACTAGATTAGGTCTCTCAAAGCTCCATCCAACCTGATCATCAACATTTCCAGTCATGGGGCATCCACAATTTCTCTGGGAAACTTGTTTCAGATTCTTATCACCCTAATCTTAAATTTCTTCCTCATGCCCAATTTAAACTTACCCTCTTTCGGTTTAAAGCCTCTGTCCTTGTCCTATCACTTCAGGCCTTGGTAGAAAGTCTCTTTTCATCTTTCTTATAAGCCCCCATAATATATAAAAAGGCCACAATAAGGTTTCCCTAGAGCCCTCTCTTCTCTACACCTTTGCAAATCCCCTTGCCCTATTTAACACTAATTTCCGACCTCCTCTCTCTGCCCCCCTTGCCTCTACTCATCCCATCCCACCAGGTCTCCAGGTTCCCATTTCCCAAGAGCACAGCTAGAAGCACACCAAGTGGTACCCAAAAACTGACACCAGGCTGATGCCTTCAACAGAACAAGGTCATTCATTCATTCATTCGACTCTCTCCTGTGTCCAGACCTCAATTTTCAATTTGTCAGTTTCCTCTCGAGGATGTTAACTCTGCTCTTGAAACTGGCCAGAGTGGCAGGAGGGCAGAACAAACACATCAGCACTGTCTGGTGAATTTCTGCTCTCCCCAACAACTCCCCCAAAGAAATTAGGATTAAAGACACGGAGAACATCAGGGGGGGGAAAAAAAAAAAAAAAAAAAAGGCACAAAAACTCGGATAATAAAAGCTGGCACCATCAAGAGCGGTATGAAGGTCGTCCATACCAAAGGACAGGCACACACCGCGCTGCCCACGCATGCCACAAGCAGCAGCCGGGCGGTGTGAGAGGCGCCCGGAGGTGCCGCCGCCGCCCCCGCCCGCCCCTCACCTCTCTGCCGCGGTGCCACAGGCGCTGCTCGGCGGGCGGCAGCCCGGCCTCCGCGTCGATCCGCCTCTTCACGTCCCGCACGGCCGCGGACGGCGGCAGCTCGAAGGTCCTGCAGCCCAGGCAGTCATGGAGGACGGTCACCCGGGCCAGCCTACGGCAACACGACACACAGCAGATGAGAAAAGGCTCGCAGCGCTGCCGCCCGCTCGCTTCCCCCTCGGGCACCACGAAGGCCCGAGACGGGCGCCGGAGCCCGCGGGGCGCAGGGATGGGCGGGCGGACGCCTGTCCCGCTATCCGAGGGCAAGCGCGGAGCCGATCCCGAAGCCTCCCCGCCCGACCCGGCCCACGCTCACATCCCGCCGCCGCCGCCGCACACAAAGGACCGCTACTTGCCCCGCCGGCGGCGCTCCCCACACGGGGAAGGGGTGGGGCTGCGCACGGCGGCGTCCGGGAGGGACCCGCCCGGAGCTCCGCGCCGCGGAGGAGGCGGGAGGAGGAGGCGGGGGCGGCTGGAAGTGCCGCCCCGAGAGCGCCGGCCGTGGCTGCGGAGGTGCGGCGGGGTCACCGGGCAGTTCCTCAGACTCGGCGCCGGGAGGCGTTTCCCGGCACCCCAGGGCCCTCAGGCGACAGAGACCGGTCGCCTGCGGTGAAGGAGAGGCTGCAGCTTCGCATGTACGTCGTGAGCCGTGACTAAGGGTGAGATCCAGAGATGGTACATCCCTCCTTCGGCAGGGAAGCATGCTGGTGTTTCACGAAATTCACAGCATTCAGCCACCACCGTACGGAGCGCACAAAGTTACAGCTGATAAACCTCATTGTTTCTCAAGGATGCAAAAACACAAAAGGAAACATACTTTTTCTACTCGCTGTTGGAGAGCTTGTCATAGGTCATACTCCTGCCCTATCTCACATGGTGTATGTTAAGTCCTCATACCATTCAAGACTTAAGGAAAGTGCTCTCGCTCCTGAAAACTGAGACTTTGCCTGTGATCCCAATGAGCTGAGGGCACTTTGAGAAACTTAAGGCGGGGGCCAGCCAAAAGCCACTTCATCGTGTAAAAAGTTCTGCATCTGGGTGCCTGGGCTGTGTGTGTCCGTGATGGACAAACAGCAGCCCTGCTCCAAAGGCACTGAGGGATATCAGGCTTTCCAGATCAAGGAAAGTGAGTCTGCTCAGTGCTGATGAGGCTGAATATAGGACACTGTGACCAGAACATAGTGGTGTTTTGGGCTTCCTTTGTTCCCAGGCAGAGGATTACTGACATGGTCGGGGCCCAAAGCACATGACCTACAAGGACTATATGAGGGAGTTGGGCTGCTCAGTGTGATGATGAGGAGACTGTAGGGTGCACTGTGATAACATCCTGCATATACCTGAAGGGCAGTTTCAAAGGCCATGAACCTGAGCTCTTCTTAGTAGTGCAAGACTAACAAGGGGCAATGGTAACAAACTGTAGCTTGGAAGGCTCACAAGAGACAGCAGGAAAAATCCTGCCACTAGTAGAGGAGTTGTCTAGAGGTACTCTTCATTGGGACATTTCAAGGTTTAGCCATGACTGACCTGAACCAATAGTGACCCTCCTGCTTTGATCAAAAATATGAACAGACCTCCAGCCAACAGATCCACTTCATTCCAACAAGTCTTCAATTCCAAACCCTGACTCAACTAAAACATTTATGACTTTACTCATTGACAGGGAGCTAAAACTGATGCTTGACAGCCAAAGGCAACAGAGTTTCTGTGGAAGGGGAAAAAGACACAATGAACCTTTGCAGAAAGTGTATCAAGCTAAGGGAAAAAAAAAAAAAAAAAAAAAAAAAGAAAAAGCACNAAAAAAAAAAAAAAAAAAAAAGGCCCACTAAATTTGATAGAAGGCTGAAAAAAACCCGCAAAGATCAGGTGGATCAGGATCCAACACAATATCTAAGTAGGTAGAGTTTTGCCAGTGCTACAACAACTGATTTCATTCATCAGCAATATTTATATATTGAATTCTACAGGATTATAAGAAAATGTTAAAAATATTGTGGGTCTGACCATGCTTTCACCAGAAGTAATGCAAATACTATTTTAACGTAAACAAGATGTCTCTTTTTGCTTTAGTTTAGGACTTCGTTCATTTTTCTATAGTTTCATGCTTTTAACTTTCCATTTTGTTGCATCCCCTTCAGAGTTTCTCATCACAGAATTTTTCTTGATATGTCCAAAAGAATAAGAAGGCTGCTTTCTAATCTCTTAATGTTTGTCTTTTTGTGTCTTAATACCTGCAGAAGGGTGTGTCATGAGGGACACAAATGTGTACAACTGGGCAAAATGGAAGAAGTTGAAACCCAATGCAGTTCCATCCATATCAGCTACTAAAATAGTCTCCAGACCAGTTGTGAACCACCAAACCAAACTGGCAAAATCTAGTTCTTCTTCTCTGCCTGGGATCAGAGGAGTGATTTAGCATCTTATGAAACACAGTTGTTTGAATGGTACCCTGGAGAGGAACAAAGCTATCTCAAGTAAGAGCCACCTCTCCATGTGAAACTTCTCAAATGGTGGGACACATTCAGGGCCACGGACCATCCTGCTGTCAGTGTCAGGCTGAAGTTCCCCAACCTATGCCACATCACCTGACAAGACAATACTTACCAATTATGTCCTGTGATGATTTAACATTAATATTGGAGGAAAAAATACTTTATGTACCACAGATTCTGTCTAGTATGTGATCTGTAGTAGAAGGGAAGAGTTGGGAAGAACTGGTAATACAGAATTGGAATCTTTCAAGGTCCTGAACAAAGGAGTTGGAATCTTAAGCTATTGGAAATTTGCCATGCCTGTTCTCCTCACAACTCTGATTCCCTTATTTTTTCCTGATATCTGAATAAAAATATCCTAGAAATTGATGATACAGAAATTACACTGACTGACTGAAAAAGAGTACATGTTCCATCTTGCAGATTTTTTCAACAACAACAACAGAAATAAATTTTAAAATCTCACTTATCCATTTGAAAATAGAACTTGGAAGCTGGGTAATCCTAGTGAAGTTCAAGGTATCATGTACAAATTTGTTGTGCAGAACTACTAAAAACGGTTTTACATGACAATATTACAAAAAATTCATTTGACCTTACCAGCTAGACATTTTTTAACTACCCATGGCAGTAAAAAACAAAACCCCAACAAAAAATATATAAAAGGGTTGGGTGTGAGTTGAGATTTTTTTAATATTATATATAGAAATGCCTATGCTAACAATTTTATAACCCCTTCTCCAAGCAGAACAGCATTTAGATTTAAAATACATATGGAAAATTCTCCTGTGGCTGTAAATAAAATCATTTGGTTCAGAATGAAGTCATATAACCCATACAAGAAGGGACATGCAATAAAAAAAAACCAAAAAATTTATAACAGTCTCTGCAACATTATATTATTTTTATAAAACAAAATGAAAGCCATTTTCATAGTAACATTATCTTGAAGGCAGAAAATTCTGTATTGCAGAATCACCTCATATTTCCAATTCTTTAAAATAAGACTGCAGTAGCAGAAAAGAGATGGATGCAAGTCCCTTCCATCCTGTCAGTGTGATTAGAAAGACAGAATGGAGTCTACAAAAGGGGTGTATGGTGTGATGAGAAACAGACATGACTAGGTCACTCCTGCCAGAGGAAACCCGCTGCAGCACAGTGGCTTCCAGAGCAGCAAGTAACATTCTGCAGTGCTGGCAGGCAAGGAGCAGTGACTCAACAACTTCATCTGGGTCTGAGACAGTGCACACCAAATTTAAAGCAAAACTTTCTATGACACAACAAGCACTTCATTCTTAAATCAACTCCTTAAGTGTTACCAGCAGATGTTTTAAACATTGCACTGTATGGATTTCCCAGCAGTCAGAGATTACAGATTGCATTGGTCTGTAGTCACTGCCAGGAGCTTGCTTTACCCTTGCTTACTAATGCCTTTCAAGAAGTTTGAGAATAAACTCACCATTTGTTGATGACACATGTGCTAGTCTTTGGCAAGCCACCCCTTACTGTACAGCTTCTGTTTCATTTGAATAGCTCCACTAACAGAAAACATCTAATATTTTTCTAGTGAGAGTTCTAGCTATTACAAATGACCACAAAACCCCTCCAACCTCTGGCATGTGAAGTGTTTGATTCAAACAAAATATCTAGGTTTTCCCTCAGATCTATTACATAAACATGGGTATTTTGATGAAACTATTTTCTTTTAGAGTGGTGCAGTGACTTTAAATCAATACTCCAACTTTGCACCCCTCATGTAAAACCATTATTTGCAGCTTCTAAGCAAAATATCTGTATGACTATAGCTTAGTCAAACATTGAAGAACTGAAGTATTATCTTATTCCTTTCTCAAGTTGACGCATTTCTTAATGTCAAATATCAACATAACAGGATACTTTTGAATACTACTAAAAATGAGCAAAATCTTTAAGGGCACAGAGACCAGGAACAGACTTTTATTTTCATCTAATGATTTTGATCTCTCTCTGATTTGTTTTAGTGTTCAAGTGAGTTCCTTGATGGCACTAAGCAAATTCTAATGGAAAATACTTAAAAGACCTATAAAATTTGTCTCAGTTTATGCTTTGCAAGTAAAGAGAAAAGCAAGAAGGCACAAATAAATTATAAGGTTTCAAAATCTCAAATGCTGAAGTAAAAGTTCCTCTTAGATCCACCATTAAGAAAAGACTAAGCTAAGTCCTTGAAGAGACGACTCCCCCTATAGCGCAGTAACCACAAATTTTAATTGCTAGAAATCAGAAATTTTCGATTCCAGATGGTACAAATAACAAAATACCAGCACAAAATGTTTGACATTTCAAACTATGCAAAAGATTAAACCAAATGATAAAAATAAACTCCTCAATTGCTCTTTAGGGATTGTAATAGGAAAGACTACAGTGTTGCAAGAACTGCTGTTGGCATACATTTTTTAGTAAGCAATATGTTAAATTATGGGTGGTATTTTCTTTTGGCCTTTGGTGCCAATAAAAGGGCCAGAATTAGAACATCCACTTTAACCTTGAAATACCAAAAGAGTGGATCCTAACTTTGCAAAATTATTTCAGGGCCCAATGTAGGCTCTTAAACACCTTCATGAATCCAGGCGTAAGTTTTTTGCCTCCATTTAGGACAGAGAGTCATCAGATTATCAAAGTTAGGGTCTTTCCATACTACCTTAAGACATTTTTCTTATTTTAATTCCAGAGTAGTTAATGAAGCTGCTATCTTTCCCCATAACTGAGGAAAATCGACTCAGTAACTAAAATGGCCCAGATTATACATGCATTAAACATTTTAAGAAGTATTTATTGATCCTTATTTTTTCTAAATACTGCATCTAATCATGCTCCACAGTTTCATAACATTTTCTAGGTGTCAGTGAACAGTCCTTTGTATATAGAGAAAATTAGAATATAAAATAGAAGGAAATACAAGAAAAGTAGTTTTCCTAAACTGTGCAAAGAGATAACTTCAAGCACCTCTGCAAATGTCTCTTCAACAGGTAGTGGATGATATCCAGCAATATCCTTCCAGATAATCCTAGCTCTTTTCCACTTCTGTATCAGTTCTGTCTCCCTCATGACATGGTCCCATATATAAATACAAGCTACAATTTATCCTTCAGAAAAGAGAAGGACAGGTGGCACAGAAGAAGAAAGTGAGTGAGTCACATGTAAGGTCTAGTGAGAGGAAGGGAAGAAAAGGAGAAGAAAGCACACAGGTCATCCTCTTCTGGGTAAACAAAGAAAAGTGAAAAAAACCTCAGAGACGCCCAGATGTATAAGGTTTGCGTTAGAAGGGCCTAGTTAACTAACCTACAAGAAAAAGAGATTCAACCCCCCCAAATTTTCTATCCCACAGTCACGTGGCAAATAAAATACATAACCTCCATGAATTTTCACAGAATTACCCAGGGAGCCAGTGGAATAGACCCTGAAAGAGTAGTCAGCTGTTGCTAACAACAACTGTCCAACACCATGCAAATCCCAACTTCTTAACACACAGGGAAAAGCAGATGCTGTGTATTAAAGCACTGCACATTAAGGGGGATTCTGCAGATTGCAAGGCTGAGGGTGGAAACTCTCTTCTTCCTGCAGGCCCACTGACAGCAAATAAGAACACTTCTAATTACAACTTAATGTTTTGTAACTTACAACAAATAAACATCTCATAAAATTTGTTTAGAAACTGTTCACACAAAGAACTTGCTTTGCATTTTAGCTGTTGGCAAGATTATACATTCATTCCTGTAAAACAATATGTTGAATTCAGAGTTAGGCAAGCACAGGAAGGAAACTTTCTCTTTCACTTGTCTTCAAAAAATGCTATAGTGAATGGAGACTGTAAATTGAAAGTTACACTATGAACCCATTAATCACAGGAGTTTTTTTGAGCAGTTCTCATTAATTTCATGGAGGCAATTCATAAGTAAATGCAGCAGAATCTGGCACCTATGTATTAATTTGTAACTTCAGAAATTAATTTCACCTTTAAAAATAGCGATTTTGTACAAGCACTAGGCAAGTTTCAGACTTCTTTAAATTACTGACCATGAGTGTATGAGCAAAAACATGCCAACCTAACAGTAAATTCTTTCAACAGTTTTTTTTTTGTTTGGATGGTTTTTTACCTGTTCTTATCCTCGATCTCCATTGTCTCTTTTTCTTTGATATCTTCTTGATAGGAACATGAAGCAGATATTGGATTTATAAATTAGAAAGTTATTTTTTAATCCTTTTTGCTTATCATCTCTTCAGTGGACACCAGAAAGCCCCAGCATATGAAAGTCAACTCAGTATTCACTCCATCCCTTATCTACCCAAGATATCTCTGTGCCTCACCATCTGCTACTTCTCCAGTTTTCTTTCAAAGCCACTTGCTTAATTGTTCAAAGAAGTTCATTCTCTTATAATGAAGAACAGATGTATCAGGACAGATCTCAGAAAGCAAGGAGGTCTTGTTCAGTTCCTTTAACTGAATTCAGGCTATAGGAGTGGAATTCTGGAAGTTGCTGTTTCTGCTTTGTCTTCCTTTTTCTTCTGGAAGCAGGCACAGTTGGAAGAGTATTAGGGAGGCCCAAAGTCTGACATGTCTTTGCCGTCACATCTGCTAGAAGATACTTCTCAACATCAGCTCAGGAATTCTGGAAGAAGAGACACAAGGAAAAAGGGGAGGGCCATTAATACAAAACAGAGTTGAACCGAAGGGTATGAAAAAGCCATTTCCTTTGAGGGCATACTTGCAGTTACCAGTACTGAGTCATGATGCTAATTATAAACTGCCTTGTGCATTACTTGTAGGCACATGGAGGGAGAGCTGAAACGGAGCAGTGAGGTTTCCTGCTCCTCCTGCAGTTTAGTGCCATACAATCAGCACGATGACAAACACACATAGCTGTAAGTACGCTGACTGAATGGGTGTCATGGTTTAATGCCAGCTGGCAACTAAGCACCATGCAGCTCCTTGCCCACTCACTCCCTTCTGGTGGGATGGGGAGCAGAACCAGGGAGAAAGGTAAAATCTGTGTGTTGAGATAAGAACATCTTAATAATTGAAATTATTGTTGTCATTAATATTAATAAGAATGAAATAATGGTAATGCAAAGAAATACAACAAAAAGAGAGACAGAAATAAAACCCAAGAAAGAAAAGTGATGCACAAAGCAATTGCTCACCACCCACTGACCAATGCCCAGCCCATTCCTGAGCAGTGATCCATCCCTCATGGCCAATACCCAGCTTACATAGTCAGCCTGACGTTCTGTGATCTGAAACATCCCTTCAGCCACTTGGGCTCAGCTGTCCTGGCTCTGTTCTCTCCAGTTTCTTGTGCATCTCCTTGCTGTCAAAGCACAGAAAACTGAAAAGTCCTTGACTTAGAGTAAGCACTACTGAGCAACAACTACATCAGTAAGTTATCAACCTTATTCTCATACTAAATTCAAAACCACAATGCTGTACCAGCCACTAGGAAGAAAATTAACTCTATCCCAGCCAAAATCAGTAAAATTGGCAACTATTCTAGGATATATATTCCTCTACGCTATACATTACAATCTGGATATAAAATTATGCCGTAAAGAAAAAAAAACAGGCTGGGCAGAGCATTCATGGAGGATTTTGCCCTTCTGTTCAAATGGCTTGCAGCTAGGGGAAGAGATTAACTAGCTTGCAATGACTTTCCACTGGGAGGATTCAAACCCTTCCCAGATAATCCCCACTTCCAAGCTATATAGGTCAACATCTACCCTATGCAACCTTTGGGAACTATTTCCACTGAGTTTTTGTTGCACCAGAATAGTGTATAAGTGAGACAAGGCATATGTTGTCAAGCTGCAGAAAACCACATGCTTCAATATGAAGCTATTACCCAAGTAAGATATGTTTAAGAGAGCTGGGAGTACTGACAGTGGTGTTCCATTATTGTTCTGCATCTGTGCAAATTGTAAATCCTTCTCTGAGCCTCTGACAGTGTTGATAAGTCTTTTCATAATGTGCAGTTGCATATGTCCCTCTTCAAACAGTGCACAGACATTCCTTCCTGACCCAGAAAGGAAAACAACTGTGGTTGACTTGCAAAAGATGAATTAGATATAAGCATGATATTGAAATACAAATGGTATGAAAGAAAGGGAAGTAGAATTTGTGGCTTGAATGCTATTTTTTTTAATACTTAAGGATTTTGCCTACTCAGTAAAAGAAAAAGTTGAAATGTATGAATTCTGAATGCATGTTTACTGTGACAAGCATCATGAAGAATTTAAGTAGACATAATGTGTTATTAAGTGACTTCAGTATGAATTTTTCTTTCTGCAGATGCTGACATGTATATCTACCTTATAATCCAAAGGACAGTCCACACTCAAGTCATACTTAAGTAATAAAGATTGAAGCAACGGGCCTGGCAAATCCAGCCCCATTTGCCCAGATGTGAACGATTTCATACAGACCAAAACTATTGCAGCCCTGCTGCATAATGGGTTGCAGTTGGGAGGGGAACACTAAGGAAAGGCATTTTGACTGCAGTGGAAAGCCAGGCTCCAGAGGTCCAGGCACTGTGTGTGCATTCACGGTTGGAAGGCTAGGGCAGCTTATACCAGTTCCCCTAAAGGGTCATTAGTAAAATCACACATGAAAAACATTTCAAGTTATTTGAGCAGCTTCAATTGCCTTGAGGAACGATAAAGGAAAAATATGTTATAATAGAAAGTAATAGAAAGCTAATTATGACTTTAAGAGACAGTCTTTCCATAATTAGTCAGTGACACACTTTCTCAGACTCCATTCTATTTCTAGGCTTGGTCTCTCAAAGATTGTCCTTTATTATGTCGCCCATTGATGTGTTACTTTTCTTGATACTGACACACACTAAGAAAACAAAAATATCTTCTAGGATTTTTGACAATGACACCTTGTTCAGAAAATTGATAGGTCTAAATTACTGAAAAACAGCCTAAAATTATCAATACAATAAATAGTTTTCTTAGCAGAAACGCACATTTTAGCACAGTGTGACGTGACATCTCTACAACAGCAAATAATTCCAGTAGTCGTCGAAGGTGCTTGGTCTTGCCAGCATAGATGTGACCAAAAGGTGTTGCCAGTTTGGTAACAGATCACAGTACAATCCTAGAGAGATTTCAACACAGTCATGTCTATGTTATCTCCCATGATAAGAAAGAGAGCCAGCTTGACTGTCAGATACAGATTTATCCTGGCACACTTAACTTGCTGAACTAACACTTCCCCAATGCCTAAGCCGGTCATACAGGTTACCTTATACTTTTATACAATACTGAGTTGTAGCATCTGAAAACATTCTCTCATTGAATTTATTACTATAGCCAACCATGAATCTCTCCAAGGGGAAAAAGAACCAGTTACAGTCAATGCCTATGCCCATTTTCTACTATGGGATTTATTACTTTTTAGGAGAAAAAAACTTTGCTGGAGGATTTTATGTGTGTCTTTAATTGAATTTTGGTGGAGGAGGTTTGGTAGTCGAAGTGCAAAAACAGTCTTCAGCTTTGTGGATGCCTATGATTAGTTGTAGGTAGGAACCACAGGTATAGCTATACAAATACCTACTTTTGCCTGCAAATCGAGCAGATGCATATATATATATATAAGTACTGCTACAGAAATTTTTGCTTTAAAAACCATTAGTGGTTGTCTGGTTATCTACTCAGACATTCTTCATTCCTCAACCATCCCAATTAATATTAGAATCAGTCTAAAGGATATACACTGAGTTTCTTTCCTCAACGGTAACACCTAAATCAAATTTTTTAAAAGTCCATACAGCAACATGGGAAGAATACAGGCACCATCAGAATTACTGAACATAATCCCAAGTTTTGAGTAGGAAATCTGTCGGCAAAATACTGCAGTAGCTAATGCTTAACTTATGTTTTATACAGTCTAAAAACACAATTTGATCACAAACCCATTATTGCTTGTGGTGACTTCTGTTGGAATAAACAAGAGTAGAGCAACAGGAGGTACATATATCCTCAAGCAGGAAAGCAGTTTTCAACAGCACAGCACAAGAGCAGGCTGAGCTGACCAGAGCTGCAGCATGGCTGGGGCACTAGTGGGATGTGCACAGGCAAAGATGCCCCACACATTTGCATAAGTACAAATACCCCATCCATCTGCTGCATTCACAGGTAACCTTGCTTGCACCTAGCATTTGGCTTCAAGGTTCAAGGATATGCTGTTGTACAACCATCTCACTCAAATCATGGCTCCTTTCAGTACCATAGAGAGTTCATGTGTAAATGGAGTGGGGGGAAACTATTTTCTTACAGGACATTTCACTCTCCCTCCAAACCACTTTCTTGGGAAACCATAAATTGATCTGAAATGTACAACTCCTATCTCATGCATATGACATCATTTTGGTTTCACCAGCAAATAACAGGGAGATGTGCCTTGTGACACAAAATAAAAACTTGCATTCTTCTAAACCTGTTAGCATGAGAGAAACGTACCTTCAAAAGAGAAAAAGTAAGAATAACTGACAAAACTGAAGGCTGACAAATGAGTGCCAGAAGAGGCAAAACAATTTATGAAACAAAATATGCCTCAGGTCTAATCTCTGATCTCAAGTAGTTATGAGCTCATCTCAGGGATAGCTCCCATATATCGTTACAAATACAGAATGGCTCCTATTTTTCACTAAATTCTGTTTTCTCCTAGATTTAGTAGGCAGAACTATATGACAGGTTTAATTCTCATAATTAAGATCCCACTCTGTGTGATAGCAGAAGTAAGTCTGAATGAGCCTAGACCAGACTCACTACAAATATAAAAACGAGTGGTACACAGTCCAGAGGAAGCAGCTGAACCTTGAAAAAAAGACCATCCAGGTACTAAAATTTTGAGAAGAAAGATGCTGCTTAAGTAAAAATTGTTCCTGTCAACACACAACTTATACTAGCCGAGTTCAAAATGCGTTTCTATCAAATTAAATTCAACACCATCACACAAGTGTGGGTACCACACAAATGTAGAGTTGCTTCCCAGATACCTGTTCTGCAGAAATTTGAGACAGACCTGATACAGTGAAATATAATTATGTGCCAGCAAGCTAGAAATGCTGGAAATAAGGTAGATATGTCCTTAGTATGTTAATTATCTAGACGGTTTTGGTGTAGCAAATTCAACTGAAATGAGTAGTCCACACCATCAGCAGATGTAAATCAATGCCATCAGCAAAATATATGGCTCTGCATTTATACTGTTATGCATTACAAGAGCTTTCATGCTTTATCACACAGGATTTTAAGATTAAAAATATACTGAAAGCATTCAAAAATGCCATAACTTTAACAATAATTATAGAATTCATAACAATGCTACAAATTCTGTATCATTAATGCTATTTATATTATAATCAATAAAAATGCTGTACTCTTGTTGGTTTTTATATAGGTAAGAGAGTGATTGCAGGTGTACAAAAGTGATTCTTTTTCTAGAGTGTGATGATTTTGATGCATTTGTACAGTAGGCATTGTTGCTTTTTGATGAAACACCACATATATACATACAAGGATAAAAATATTTAACAGATGAAAATCAAGACAAATACTGCAAACAGTTTCTGAAGCAAGTATTGCTTGTGCCTACCCTTTCAAAGTCCACACCAGCACCAGGAAGAGCAGCAGTTATTCCTCTTAGGATGTACATGAGCTAGCAAAGTGCACTTAATCCCAGAAAGCCAGTGGTGTCATGGGCTGCATCCAAAGCAGCGTGGGCAGCAGGGCCAGGGAGGGGATTCTGCCCCTCTGCTCTGCTGTGGTGAGACCCCACCTGCAGTGCTGCATCCAGCTCTGGGGTCCCAGCACAGGAAGGACACAATCTGTTTTAGCAAGTCCAGTGGAGGGCCATCAAGATTAGGCCCATGGTGCATCTCTCCTGTGAGGAAAGGCTGAGAGAATTAGGATTGTTCAGCCTGGAAAAGAGAAGGCTTCATGGTGACCTAACTGTGGCCTTCCAGTACCTGAAAGAAGCCTACAAGAAAGATGGAGAGTGACTTTTACAAGAGCATGTAGTGACAGGACAAGAGGGAAGAGATTCAAACTGAAAGAGAGTAGCTTTATATAAGATGTTCTGAAGAAATGTCTTTACTGTGAGGGTGGTGAGGCACAGAAACAGGCTGCCTGGGGAAGCTGTGAATGCTCCATCTCTGGATGTCTTCAAGGATGGGGTTCTGAGCAGCCTAGTCCAGTGGAAGGTGTCCCTGGCCATAGCAGGGAGTTGGAACCAGATGATCTTTAATGTCCCTTCCAACCCAAACCATTCTGTGATTTTATGACCTACAGCAAGGTTCTGTAGTTCCCTCAAGCTGAGTGAACACCCTTTCCTTGTCTTTGCCTCACAGCATGGCAGTCATCTGACTGTCACTGAAACTTATTAATTGTGACAGCTTTTTTATTATTAAAGGAGAGAAAACAGCCTCCAGCAGCAATCAGTGAAGGTGTAATGGTAAGAAGTAGTTCTGGTGTTGATGCATTTGTAGCACATACTGGAAAAGATGTCAGAGTTACCTGAGCAAACAAAGCAGCCACTAGCTCCAAAACCAGAAGCAGCCAAGCATTAACAATCTAGCACCATAGCAAGCAGAGCTGACAGTCCTATTGTTCTCAAGATTAACCCAGTATCTCTTCACAGCTCAATGCTGCATGGATACATCAGCTGACCATTATCTTAAGCAATGGAGTTGAGGAAATTTGTCTCAGGTATAAAAGAGCAACTAAAACTGAAACCAAAAATAGGTCCTGCACCAACTTTATCTGTTTCTTTCTTACAGGAACGAAAACCACACAATTCTTAAAAAGTAAATGTGTTTAACACAAGACCTGCAATACTTCACTTATGGAAAAGATGACTCAAGAAGTATGATTACATGTAACAATAGGAAAATTCTAAAAATTACTTGCAATAAAATGACTAAGTTTGATTCTATGGTATTCAAATGACCTTACAGTAACCATCTGGGACCATGTGGTTGAATTATGCATAAAGAATCCTTTCATCAAATTCTGACTAAGTAAACTCAGATACCAAATGACAATGTCTCAAAACAATTTCTCAATAGTGCATAGCAGCTGGAGGAAAAGGTTTAAAAAACCCGCACAAAACTGAGAGAAAGAGCTGTGTGTTTAAAACCTCACTGCTGTGCTCCAGAAATGTGGAGATTTTAAGACCTTTTCTTTGAAATATAAAGCAGTTGTTGCCATAAAAAAGAACAAGCAGAAGGAGAACCATTTGTGCCTAGTGTTGGTTCTGAATCATTTAATGGGCTTTCCAATGAAATGGGAAACAGACACTGTCTATGAGCCATAATACAGAAGCCTAAAGGGCACTGCAGTCACAAAGATATAAACAATGGGCTATTAAGCTGAGGAAAAAATAGCAGGAATATGAGTTATGACTTGACTGCACTATATGATGCCTTTAGAGATACACAGCTTGATTGATAAGCTCTTCTTGCCCCAAAGTGGGGTACACTAAGTCTGAGCTGAAGACTAATTTCTAGTGTCTGAAAGAGTCTGGACCATCCACTGTAGCAATACACTGTTCTGTGTAGACTTGCCAATGCAAGAGCCTATAGATCATCTAACAGTGGGGTGTCAGTCTCACGAATCCCTGATGAGAAACAGATGAAGGACAAGATAGGAACTGAGCCCTTATACAGAAAATACTGAAATTTCAGGATAATTACATAGTTTTTGTTAACTCACTCTCTGTAAGTGATACAGGGCTGAAAGGAAAAGTAGTTGGTCAAGTACTCTGAAAATACAATTCCACAGGAAGGAAGGGAACTGAGTACTTTTACAGGTTTCCTTCTCTCTCTATTTTTTTTGTAATTAGATTTTGTTTGGATTTAGCTACAAAAATATCTCCTTCAGGCACTTTTCTTCAAGAGTGACCTGGAAAACTCACACCTTAACTATTGTTTTGCAACATTACTAGTGGCTGACCAGGAAAATCAAACACCCCTGTTGGTTACGTCAAGGCATTGTACTGTGCTGTACACAGAAAGCCATTATAACAGATACATGAAGTCTCAGAGTGCAGCTAAAATACAGTTTGCAGATCAGCACTTAAATTGAAACAGTAGCTGAGCTTATTCCAAAGATGAATTTAAAAAGAATATGTATTTACTATAAGGTCAGTTATGCCCTAAATGCTGAATACCTAATCTTGGTGTCCAAATTTCTTATGTATTGCTTCCTGCACTGTAAACTAAAAGGCAGTTCAGGCTTAGGTATACTGAAGTATACTAAATAAGGATACTTGATTTACTTGGTTGTGATGTACACAAATAACTCTTTGTTTATATTTAAATGTTTAAAGCAGAAAAAAAAACCATACTTAGGAAATTTTCTTACTTATTAAGTAAATCAAACCCCAAATAGTTCTAATAAGTAATACAAATATGTGGAAAGTTATCCTTTCACACATTGTACCTAAAATAATTTTTGTTTTTGTCTTCAAGTGAAGGGTATAGCTATGTCCAAATCTTGCTACTAATCTTATTTCAGCATTTCAAAGAAAAGCAGATGGGTTCAGATCTTTAAAAACTGACCTTCAATGAGTAAAACACATATTGATGTTTGATTTAGGCATTACCATTTCCTGAATGCTACCAATATGAGAGGTGTCCTCACTACTTTCTCTGGCCTAGCATTTTCCCCTTTGGTCACCTTGCAGCACAGATGGTCAGGAAGGAAGCATGCCGACTTGATGATAAGAGTAGTTGTGTTTTTAGTCAGACTTTCTGTCTTCTAAGGACAGTTCAGGAACTTGGAAAAAAAAATTATTATCATCATCATCATTATTGCAATGAAGATTGGAAGAAATTGCTTATCACAGTAATTTCAAGTGTGGATTTTTTAATTTTTTTTTTGCTTTCACTAAATGAGTATTTATTATTATATGGAGGTTTCCCCTTTCGTTTACAGTTATGCGAATTCAGGAAAGATTGATATCCACAAAGCACTAACCTGTATCAGATATACATAAATCTGATTGATTGATTGTATGGATGCATTTTGGAGTATCTCATTCTTTAAAGTTTGAGTTAGATTGAAATTCTTAGACTACAATTCAGAAATCTGCTTTTGACTGACAAAAGCCTGATGAGAGACTTTCAAGTCTACAGTGACAGAATATTCCCAACAGTTTCAAGGAGGGGAAGATATTAACAACTCTCAAAGGAGCATTTATGAAGCCAAACCTTCTCCTGATATTTATTGTGGCCTCAATTACTCTTGTGAAGACCCTTTCTTCATATTGACTTACTGGAAATCTTATGATGAGGTAATGTTGATGACATCATGAGCCTGCCAAGTCATCCTGTCCTTCGGGAGGTATGAGATATGCAGACAGCCCCAGTTTGAGGGATCTCCAGGTCAGACAAGTGTGTATTGCTGACATAACTGCATTTGACGAAAATGAGCTCTGGTTCATCTTGTCAGGGACAGCAGTTTTGGACTGCAGGCTGTGTGCAGTGCACGTCTTCACCGAATTATGCATCTCCTACCCTGCAAGAGCTTCCAAATGATTTCTGGGCACAGTTTGAGATATGGACTTTTTACTTAGAAAGCCTCATTCACAACCTACTGCAGAACAACATAACAGAGGCAAGCAGCATTCCCTTCTATTTTTATTATTCAACATGGGAACCAAGGTGATACAGCTAGCAGAAAAAAAGTGCAGAAAATTAAATTCTCTAATTGAGGTAGAAATTAAAGTTAATTCACTATAATTGGAAGAAATTAGATTATCTCTGAAATTGCCATTTTTGTATGAAATATTTTTAATGAATCAGAAATTAGTACTATATACTGGGAAAAATTGTTCTGGGCAACTACAGATCCTTTGCGCATCACCAATAGTGCACTCATGCATCTCAGATTTGCTAAATGTAAGAGTATAAATCAAAAATTAATGAAAAGTTTAAGAAAAAATTGCCTTAGTGTTCTCTCCTAAAACAGAAACTCACTGCTGTTCAGTCAGCTGGCAGAGAATTTCTATGTTGATGTTGGTTATTTTGTTCTGTTTGCTTGCACCCGAGCAAAACACATCAATTTTGCCTTGCACCCAGACATACCACAGGACTGTCTGATTTATGCCAGGGAGCAAAATATTTTGTAATAACTGTTTGTTCGATATAGTAGCACTATGGCACCAAATCTAGAATAAAGGCACCCAATCTGCAACTATCAGAAGGAATCACATAATTCAGAACCTACAGATACATCACAGCCACCTGAACAAATAGACCAGACCTGGGAGGAGAGGAGAGAAGAGAAAGTATGACTTTGGACCAGGCTGGTCCTCACCTATAGAAAAGTGTAGAAAAAAAACCTCTTTTGCCCAGCTGGTGATGCTGTTTGACACACCCTGGGCTAGGCTTTGCCCTCCTGGCTTCCAGGGCTCACTGCTGACTGAGATTGAGCTGCTGCCCACCAGCACCCCCACATCCCTCTCTGCAGGGCTGCTCTCCAGCCACTCTTCTCAGGGTTTGCACTTGTGCCTGGCATTACTTTGTCCTGGGTGCAGGAACTGGCATATCAGATACACCCCAACTGACCGTGCTCAAGGTCAGAACCAGGCTAGGTGTGGACCACATATCCAGTGAGTAGCCCTGCTCCCAGATCTCTGTGCTCCCTATGATATCCCAGTGATCTTGAGAGATTTGAGGGAGCTTTGAAGAAACAGGGTTCATTTTAGGTCAAAAGACCTGAAATAATGATGGTTACATTGTGTAAAAAAGGTACTTCTATACCACAAACTTACTAGCACAGACTTAACCCTGCATGTCTCCATGGCTGGTGTTAGGGAGAGAGGCAGGTCCATAAGTACGAAGTGCGGAGTATTTTGCAGGTTATCTTCTTTCTTCAGAACAATTCCACATGGTAACCAGCCAAATTTCCCTGCAAAGGACAGGGAGTTGCATCATAAACAGACACAAGAGTGAGATCAACTCTGATGAGTGCTGTTCATATACCTACCACAGGGTATTCAGATCAACAGATAAATACCTCTGAAGTGTTTGCTGCATGGCTATTTTTTTTGGTTCAGTTACTGATGCTAATTTCAAACATTCTTTTTCTCTTCGTTTCTTCCGATTTTTTTATTAAAAAATTCAGGAAGAGATTTTTATGATCACTATATACTTGTACAAGCATAGATAGAATTTGACAGACATGACCAGAAGTGTCTTTTTCTCTTTGTCATTTACCAGCCAAAATTGATGACAAATGGTATGGCATTTTCTGTCTATGACAAGTATGCTTTTAAGCAGGGAATCCATCTGTATTAATTTCTACTTCATAAGTGGGGGGAGCTTGTCTCTAAACTGGGACACATTATGCTGAAAATTTTTGACTAAGAATGCCAAATGTTGCAGAAGCAAGGAGATTAACACAGATCTGGCTTGATACAGCATACCAAGACAGTGTAGGGGAAATCTTTTAAAAGCTGAGATGACCCAAGTCATTTGCAGATGCAGCGAAGTGTGAAAAGCACTGAAATGTCACCTGTTTATGTAGCAGGTGCCATTCATGACAGCAACTGTTGTTGAAAAAGATCCTTAAAACTCTGCCAAGATTTGCTGGGCCCATGACTTGACACCTCTTCCGTCTCTTCTCTTGCTTCTATTGCTGGATATGAACAACATACCCAGTTCTACATAGTACTTTCTACAGGGACATTTCAATGCCCTTTTTTCCCCCCTCTAATCAAAAATGCTAAAAAGGTGGCCTAACACTGAAATAAAATGACCAAGAGTCTGAACATGGACTTTTCAACACATGAAACAGCCATGACATTATTCACAAAGAGCTATATTAAGCACCAGGTGCTGCATAAATAAATAAAGCTGCATTCATGAGTGTCTGCAGAGTGTTTTCAACTACTTGATTAAACTGCACCTTATTAGTGATAATTATGATTAATGAGGAGCTTATAACAACAATGCTATCTCTACAAGCACTAGAACTAAAAGAAAGAAATGAGAAGCACACTTTAGATTGCAGTTGCTAAGTTAATAATCTGAAAGGGCATGTGGAAGATTTTTATATTATAGAGTTTAGGTTGACCAAAAAACCCAATGGTTTGTTCTATTATTTCTTAGGGTTTTTTAGAAAACTGTAAGACTTCATTGTTACTTGAATTTTACAATGAGAGAGATGCCAAAGATTAAGATAAAGGGTCAAGCAGGAGGCCCTGGGATAAATACACTTAAGGGAGTCTAAGCAATTTTGCTGCTCCGTTATGTCCCATAAATTAAGCTGGAGGCTTTTTCATCCAGCTATAATATTAATCCATTAGCTGAAGAGAAGGCAGGGTCCTTCTCATTTATTATTTATAAGACAGCACATGCACAACTTGTCTGACATCATCCTTGTCACAGCTTGTGAGAAACCACAATAAATCCATTTTTGTGGATCTCTCATAGAAGACATGAAAAAGCTTAGGTAAGGGCTTGCTAACCTACACAACTAAATAGATTTTTGTATATGATTGTGTATGTCCCAAAGTGATGAGCTTTCCACACTACTGCTTCTGTTTGAAGGATGTCCCTGTGTCCATATACATATATTGTATAAACATCAAACAACCAGCTTGGTTCAAAGAGATGTTTTTACCATTGACAGGAATAACCAAAGCAAATCAGAAAGCAATTTAAGCAATTTGAGTTCTTCAGCTCTTAAATCTACTTTGCTATGGTGGATCAACAGTGTTAAGCTGAGATCCTGACTGGCACAGGGTGGGGTAACATAAGCCAATGCCAAGATCCAGGGAAACATTTCCAATTCCAGTCCAATATGAACATGAAGGTAGTGAACTGAAAAAATGTTGGCACCTAGAATGAGGCTCTACATCACTTTATAGTGCAAAAATGATCCTCCAGTGCACATCTTGCGCTCTCTCTTAGCCATGGACTGCTCTAGACAAAGAGTCTGGCCCAGAACACGCAGTCAGGAGCTTGGCTGCACCTCTGAGCACAGAGAGCTAAGGACCTGACCAGTTTTTAGCTCCCTACCTCTTATTTAGCAGTACATCTGTGGCCTGGAGAGTAGAAGAAATGTAAGATGCTGCCAGAGGATTGGGGCAGGCTGGAGACAATGCTGTTACAAAAAAACCTCATGGGAATTGATCAGAAGTGATGATTCATGTAGGAATTGTCCTGGAATGGAGACAAAGAGCAATATGGAGGGAGAAATTTGAGAGGGAAGGGGAAGGTTTACAGGGGGCATTTTATGGGGAAAAGTGGCTTTATGGGTAGCATGAGTGAGGATCAAGGGCACAGTCCTGCAATTCCCCTCTCTCTGAACAGGTCTCCAGACATCTGACATTGGCAATTTCTTTCCTAAAGTGAATGATTTTATGGGACAGGATTTGGCAACAGCTGGTGCTTTCTTGTAAAGTCCATCAGACCACTCTGAAGCTACTATCACGTTCCCCAGGATCTCAGGTTACACTGCTTAAAATCTGACAATAATTTTGCTGTTAATTCTGCAGAGCTCCACATTGCACCGTATATAACTAACAAAGAGATAGGTAAATTAACCTGTCCTAAAATGAAAAAAAGGTACAGGCTGTTCCTTTTGCTTCACTGAAGCTTTGACTAAAACTCTATTGTGGTTTAATCCCTGCTGGCAACTAAGTACCACACAGATGCTTTGCTCACCCATCTTCCCCCAGTGGGATGAGGAGGAGAATCAGAAAAAAGGTGAAACCCATTGGTTGAGATGATAGGCTAAAAATTGTAATTAAACAACAATAACAACAATAATAATAATTTTCATGCAAATGAATACAACAAAAAAGAGACACAAACAAAACCCAAGTGAAACAAGTGATGCACGACACAGTTGCTGACCAATGCCCAGCCCGTCCCTGGGCAGCAATCAGCCCCTCCCTCCAGCTTACATACTGGGCATGACATTCTATGCTATGGAATATCCCTTTGGCTAGTTTGGCTCAGCTGTCCTTACCATGCTGCCTCCCAGCTTCCTGTGTGCCTTCTTGTTGGCAGAGCATGGCAAACTGAAATGTCCTTGATTTAGAGTAGGCTCTACTTAGCAACAACTACCACATCAGTGTGCTATCGACGTTATGCTCATACTAAATCCAAAACACAGCACTGTGCCAGCTACTACGAAGAAAATTAACTCTATCCCAGCCAAAACAGCAGTTTAAATACTAACATGGTTATTTCCTTCCTCATGGGAGACCAGAGTGCTTAAGCTCTGACCTTTACTATTTTCCACCAGCTGTCGTATCTCAAATTAGGTGGTGATTGGTATATGCAGCCAGCTGTATAATTCTCCTGTAAGAAAAAGGAAACCAAACCTTACCACTGAGAGGAGTCTGAGGCACACTCATGCCCTCCTGAGAGGTCACCAGAGGAGATCAGAACACCTGCCCATCCTCTCATGAGTGTAATCATCACCTATCAGAAATATTTTGGTTTCACCTGGGTGGAGAAAGTTTCTACAGGTGATTTTAGGGAAAACAACTAAGTGTCATTTATTTCTAGTCTGACCTTCATGGCTGCACATTTTTTTGCACATAAACACATGTAGGTCTTCACAGACATTGTGAAACCTTCCTTTTTCACACAGCTTTGGTGTACCTCCATCACAACCAGCAACACTTACTAAAAATCCCAAACAATGACCATCTTCTGCTGAGCTGATCAAAAAGAAGATAAAAAATGCTAATGAACTAGATCATCCCATTGAGATTTAGCTCAAGACAGCTAAAATGCAAATATATCCATTAAATACACACTTAGAAGAAAAATGTCAACCTACTGTACCAAGTTAATGTGTGAGTTGTTATGTTTCTTAGCTGAGGCAGAAATAATTGCTGAATAATTGTGTGTATAACAAAAAATATTGCTGAGTGAATTAACACTTATATCAAAAAAGACTAAATCTTCCAAAAGATCAAATATTTCAAAATCTGACATGCATGTTTTTGATTCTGTGTGTTATTCCAGGTTACAAACTGGGCAACTAGACACTGTTTAAACTCTTCAAGAAGATGCTCTTTTGCCTTATAAAAGCCTACACTTTTATATATTTTAACACAAAAACTCATCCAATGTTTTCAAAACTCTGCATTTGAGAGTAGGGTCCAAGGAGCCCCAAACATTGTGAAGTACAATGATCATGGGCTAGTTTTAGATATGCGACATATCCGTTTTTTCTGGAAGTGTTATTGTGTTTCCATTAAATTTACAGGGAACTTCAGGGAAATATGGTCCAGACTTGAGCATCTGAAGTCCTCTGTGTTACACTTTACAAATCTATGCCTGTTGCCTTGGAGGTCATAAAAAAATCACATCTAGGAAACAGGAAAACAATCAAGAAAGCAGGACAGAGAAACAAAGGGCTTTTGAGTTGGCCCCAAAAATGCCAAATTCACCTCAGTGCAATTCTGCTGAAAACAATGGAAGTACACAGGAGCTGAACTTTTCCCACTATCTGTACACAACAGTAAACAGCCTGTAAAACTATTTTGCCAATAGTCCTGCACATTTTCAGTAGGTGAACAGAGATTTGCTATGTGGGACTGACAGGGTTTTTTATTATTTTTGTATTCTTGTGAATGATTACTTTCTTAATTTTGGAAATCCTGTTTCCAGCCAGAGATTCTCTTGGTGTTGAGTGGGTGACAATCCTGGCACAGGAGAGGAAGGGACAAGAATGAACACTGATAATACCAAACCTCAGCATTCACAATCACTGGCAAAGCACTCCCTAGGTAACACTAATTTGCTATAAGCTCATTAAGGGATAAATTTGGCCTCTTATAATTCAGTTTCTGTTAGCAAGCAATAAGAAGTTGTTTTGCAAATAGACAGCTGATGGAGCTCTAATACGTCTGGGAATACAAGGTGAGGGAAACTTCAAAAACAGTGATGGTAAAACTTCCCTGTGGGTTCCTCAGTGTGAGGGAGGCTCTGCCTTATATCCCCACCGAGGTGATCAGTGTGATGTGGGCAGAAGCGTAGTACTTTGCAGCCCTCAGCATCAGGAGCTGCAGTTCTGTCAGGTCCCAAAAGAGATGCACGAAAAAAAGGCTCCTCCCTGCAACAACTACCCACCCTCCTTAACAGGCCCACACAGGCTGCTTGTCACAATTACCCTGCTGTCACCTCCACTGACACTGGAGTGAGATCTTCTGCAGGAGCTGCATTAAGTATCAAGGTGCAGCCACAGAGGACATCAAAGAGATGATATTCTCTAGCTTAGAGCAAATCACCGTGGCTTTATGCAGTACTTAGACAAATGAAAGCAAAATTAATATTCTCATAAAATATGGAAATGCTCACTACTTTGGTTTTTTTCACTCTGCTGATGTGTAGTTTTAGCTACAATAAAAAATTTTGTCTGATTACCAAAAAAATTTGCTGAGAAATGCAGTGCAGTAAACTTGCCCTAGCTCTGCTTTTTCACTTGTTTTTAAAGCTGTACTAGATCATTAGGGCATATGCAGAATAAAAAGCAGCAAATCGTTTGCCAAAGAGAAAGACATTGGATTTCCATAAGAACAAAGGCTTACATTTAAAAATATATACATCTACTTCAGCTAGCAACAGACCAAAGATAGGAAAGTGTACATTCCTTTGAATAATAAATCATACTTGGCACTTTCTTTGGGAGAGCTATGTTAAGAACTAGTCTCCCAATAGTAACACACGAAGCTATTGGAATTTCATAAGCTTTCTACAACTGCATACATGAGAAAAAATTAAAATAAAGCAGTTGGTATGAAGGAAGTTTGTGTAACAAGTAATTCTAAGATGATTTTTTTTTTAAATAAGTCAGCCATTGGAGTGTGAAAAAATGTATTGTGTATCCCTGTGCTTGAAGGCAAAGCTGAAATTCAGCGAGAGGCCTTTGCACAGGGAGGGTGGTGCTGCAGCAATCTGTTAGCACATCTACAGAGCAGAGCCCAGATAAGCCATCAGGAAAGAAGAATAAGCTCATGTGCAAAGTCCTACTCTTCACCCACCCTACCAACACACTGCAGCCTGTGAGTCACTCAAAAATCCTGTCGAGACACAGACAATACAATTATTTGCTTAAATACACTATGAAACATGTCGCAGTTAATTCTTTCTTCACCAGTAAATGCTAAAAGCATCAGAATACCCATAAAATATCTCCCACAAATAACTGCAGTGACCACGGGATCTGCTGTTGAGCTTGTACTTACATCATAGCATCGGCCGGGACAAAGCTGGGCATTTAACTATTTCTTCGTAAACTGCTTCCACATGCTTGTCTGCTCATTGTGCCGTTCCTTCCATTGATTGCTTGTGTTTGACAGCATCTGGACTGCAAAACGATCCTTTGCCCTCTCTTTTGCCAAATCAGCAGGCTGCGGAGGGATGCGTGACCACTGCTGCAGCCGATGTATCCAAACAGCCCAATGCAGCAGAGGCTTTAGCTCCCCCTTCCCAGCCTGGGTTTTTTCTTTCTTTGTCTGTGTGGGGTTTTTTTTAAAGAGATATGGTCCTGACAAACCTCAGTTTTCAGGAGAACAATACAAGCTCCAGGCATGGGGCAGTCAAACAGATGTGGAAGAATACTAAGACAGAAGGCCAAAATAACACAATTTTAAGAGATGTTACTCAAGGCATAACATGTATTTGAACTGTTTCCTGTAACAGATCCAATTTTGTGATTAGTTCTGTTTAATTCAAATTTTTCTTGACATTTTGCTGCATTATTTCTTCACTTTTAGTGTTTTTCAGCTAATACAATAGAAATAATAGGTTTTCGGCTTATTTATTTCACTCTTCAACTCTCCTTCTGTGTCAAAGAAGGTTTGCATTTTAAATGTTCACAATTTGAAGAAGTCCTCTCTTAAAACTTTTGTCTGTATAGCAGTTTTAGCAAATATCTTTACTATTCTGCCTCTGTTTTGCCAATAACATGGTATGCTCACACTCTTAGGACTTCCTTAAATTAATTTTGTTGGTGCTGATTACATCAAGACTCAGAAGTCTGTGGGCTACCAGTAGCATCCTGAGTTTGGTTTCTCTTTTCCAAGCTGGCAGAGGTAGCTGTTTTCACTTCCACATTTTAAAAGTCATCTCCTTATTAACTTCACATTCATATTCCTATTCATGTGATCAACTGCATAAAGCAGACCTCAGCATTTAAGGCTTTTCTAAGGTTTTCCATTCTCTCCCCTTAGTCACTCACGTTAACCTGTCAGGTTGTCCTCCAGCAAAACCAGGAAACCTTTCCTTTGAGAGCCCTTCTAATCTTGCCGGTTGTGTTTCTTTATTTCCACAAGCAACTGCAGAATGCTGCCCCTCACCATAATCCAGCAGCCTACTGCCAGAAACACATCATTCCAACCTGTCAGTCTTCATTTAAAATGCTGTACTAGCACAGCACTTCACAAGATCTTCAGCACTGGCTGAAAGGATGAGATCAGGGATTTCTAGGGAGTCTGGAGCTCTCTTTTTCCTCTGCAGTCCTGAGCTGCACAGGTGATGCACTAGAAATAGCTTCTCTACAGGGTAATGTCAGCAGGGGCAGAGAAAACAAACACAAAGTGCTAGTGCAGCCTTGTACAGAGAGAGGACTCCTCCTTAACTCTTGGACTTTACTACAACTCTGCTGCTTTTGGTTAGAAAAATCTTTTTTTCTGCCAAGGAGCTGAGGCTGATTTCCCTCATGTTGAAGGTTAAAGTAACATTGCAAACACTAAGAGGCTACTGCTGCATTGTATAAAAGGAAATATTATTCTTCCAAGGAAAAGAAGTCTATTTAATATTAAAGTACATTTGATAGTAAGTGAAATTATTTGTCTTAGTAGAAGCAATTTACCAAAGGAGGACAACATCCTTATATTTGGAACCCTGATCATGAAAGGCCAAGAGGAACTGAGCAAAAATAAGCAACGCCACTGTCCCTACAATATTGCCTTTTGTTGCGTAGAGATCAAGGAAAACACATTTTTCTGGTCATAACATCTCAGGTTTAAGCACAGAAACAGTAAGAAATCCTCTCTGAGTTCAAGTAAACAAAAGGACATTGTAACCAGGCAGAGCAGACTGTTTAGCCAGGAAAACATGCAGTGCCAGTCTCCAAAACATTGCCCCGCTGGATAAGCTCCTGCAGCACAATGATCTCACACAGCTGTCGTGTTGCTCCTGAGTTTCACTGTCAAAAGGATTGGCCCCAATGCAACGGCACACAGAGAACGACCTTCCCGAGCAGGGCACGCATGTCGGCTGCAACTGCCTGTGGCCATGCTGGCCACATAGGCCAGTAGGATGGCATCAGCCCTGTTTATCAATGTCACATTCTGAAAGCAGAAAAAATCCATATGGGGTGGTGGGAATGAAGCCACGGATGACACAGGAAGCATTGCAAGGATAGGAGGCAATGGGGGACAGGACGTTGAAATAAAAATGCTTTAAAGCATTCTCTCACAAAGTGCTCAAATCCTTTTTAAGCAGCAGGCATAAAGAGCCCTCCTTTGAAATTCCATTCCTAGAGTGAAAATAGATTGTGAACGACTAGCATTATTAGCAATCTTCTTATAGAAGAATGCCAGCTGAGGGCAGCCCTGTGTCTGGAAACTGAGCCTGAAAAAGCAGCTGGGCGTCCCACGTGGGAAGCAGGTGAAGGGCAAATTTTCCCTCCAGGGACATTTTAAAACAAAGGCAAAAATAAGTATTTGATTGATGCATTCAGCATCCCAGCTGTGAAAATCAAGTAAAATTAGAAGGCTCATTGCTGCTGCTGCTGAGTTTGGTATGACTTTTATTGGTGCTGACATGGGTGAAGTGCAGCCAGCTACACAAACGGGTGGCCTGCAAAACTGTTACCTTATAAAGTTCACCTGCCTCCTCTTTCAGTCAGAACCATTCTTTTTATTTCTCTTACTCTTTAATTTCACTTCCCTCCTCCTCAAATGGGACACCTCCTCTCACACAGTACCCTCAGCATTAGCAGCCTCTCTATATTGTCTATGGAGGAAGAGGCACAAAGTCACATCCCCTGATGCCTCTTGGGCATTCACTGTGGCCGTGTCAGAATGGGGAGAGCTAGGTTCCCACTGGGCAGCACTGGGCTGGAGGCAGCCAAAACCATGTCACTCACCCTGCCTCATACAGGGCTACTGTCACATTCCAGTATAAGCAAATAGTTTTGTCATCCAGATGCAGCCCACAACCATCTCCATAATGAGGGGAGCTGAAATCTTCCTCAAGTGGCAGTGTATTGTATCTAGGTAACAGATCCAGTTCAGAAGTGACAAGGAACCTCTGACTGTTTTAGCTCTGTGGAAAAGCTCAGAAGAGCTGACTCACCCACTGTGAGAAATATGGGGGAAAAAATGCTAAATCTTAATCAGAATTAATTTTCATATTGAGCTCTATTTCCTCCATGATTTCATTGGATTTTCCCAGGCATTGCAAGATCACACTTCCCAGCAGTAGGAGGAAGACTGGCAATTTTCTACTTAATTCTTCTCTCCAGCCCCCAGCATTGGCAGCTTCCAATTAAAGGGGATAAAAATGAAATTTAGTCATAAAACCTTCCTACAAAATCCATCTGTAAGTGACCTGCAATATGTAACAGCAAAGATTAAGTGGGGTGTTTGAAGTTGGTGAATGTATAAAAGAAAACTAATTAGTGACATTTGAAGATAAGCTGAATCCTTCACAATCTAAAATAATTTTTTTGAATGTCAACAATAGTGACAGTGTTTTAATCCTCTGAGGTTAAATATATGGAACTGCATTAGCTGGATCTTGTAGTAACATCACTGTAATATTTAGAACAGAAAACTCTTCAGCACGACCTGCTTCAGCAGTCTCAAGTGACTCATGGTTTAAAGGCGCTGGAAGGAAAAAGTTTTTTAAAAAGATGAAATATGAGGAAGAAGTGACCTAAATGAAAAGTCTCCAGTACTATGAGTGCCAAGTCCCCTGATTTGCTTCAGCTTTAAGTTAAAATTGTGATTTCTACATTTTGTAATTGATCATATCTGCGGTAGACCTCTTGTTAACCTAGATAAAAAGACAAAAGTGTTATAAATTAACATTTCTAGGCTGCGATCCAGGATGATTAAAATACCATGTTGCCCAGGCTATTAGTGCCATAACAATTTTAATGCCAGCAAGAGCAGGCAATTAGCATGTCTGTGATTAAAATACCAGCCTGGTCTTTTAGACCCAAAATGATTAGTATGTTGCCAGTCCTGGCTATTAGTGTTAACACCACCAATGGTGTGAAATTTTATAGTGCTTTGAGAATTTAGGCTCATACTAGCTTGACATGATGCTTTTTCTTCAACTATACTTTGCCTCATTGAAAGATATACATGCATATTTCAAATATTCATGTAATCATAAGAAAAATTTATTTTTGTCCATTTGTACCACTATGATAATGGAGGATTTAACTTATTGTCTGTGTAGGAGGAGTCATGAAAAGACTGGATTATCATGTAGGAATTCCAAGCAGGGAAATTAAAACAATGATGAAATTTGTTCACCCTCTGACTAAAACTTAAATCCCAGTTCAGTCCATGGCATGCAGCCAGAGCTGTGCAGCCTGACTGACCCCATTTGCCCAGGGCAGTGGATGCATTAACCACTGCAGTGCAGTGCAGCCCTCTCTGCATCCCAAGGTGGGTGCAGAACAGCTGATGGGACGAGTTGTCTTTGACACCACGTGTTCAAATTCAGGAGATGGGCTTTTGCTGTGACAAATACTGGCAATACCAACGGAGGGGCAAAATTCGACATGAAGGACTAAAACACCACGGCAGACACATTGGTTTAGGCTACCCAGGAAAAATGGGGCCACGAAGAACCACCTTTGTAGAAGCAGATACCTAGAGGAGGCTGAAGCCATGTCACAGCACACAGCTGGGCTATAGCGCTCAGGCTGTCAGTGTTCAACTCAGAATTGCACCTACACTGCATCTTAGGACCTGTGTAGCATTTGTATATACACATATCTATATAAACACTGTACTCTCTATATAATCATATGTGCATATTGACCATTTACTGCAATTTTTAATTTTCTATTATTTAATCAACTCCCCAGATATCCATGTAGTTTTATTATGTGACCTCTTTGAATTCCTTAAAAACCTTCAGCAGTGAACTCAGAGGCCTTTGGAACTCTAGGTAGACAGGATTTCCTGTATCCCTTTATGCAGTTTGTCTCAGTTCAAGCAGGTATGTGAGGTGTGATTTGCACTCACAAAATTCATGTTGAGTTTCTCACAGTGTCATAGTTATTCCAGTGTCCTCTAATTTTATTCTTTATTATAAATCTTGTGGACGTGTCCTACAGAGATAATGAACATACCATTCTGTCATTCCTCAGCTCCCTGTTGGAACTGGTTTTGAAAAATTGTTTCATCCGTTCCTTTCCAGCACTGTGGGAAGAAAAGAGTTTTGAAGCAAAAGTTACAAGCATGGACAGTCATCCAGGTATTTCATTTAAGAGTTGTTAAATGAACTGATTTTTGAAAATGTCTAGGTCCTGGTAATTTGTTCTTCTTCATTTTCTCTGCTGTTCTACATATATTTCACTCCAAGGCAGCAGCTCTGTGTAGTTTCCAGTCTGGAAGGATGCCAGCATGGAGATTTTCCTGTGCTGTATCATGGTGAAACAAGATGCAAATAACTGAATCAGCTTTTCCTGTTATGGGCTTATTTGCTTTGTTTACCATGGAAGAGTTTGAAAAACTATGTAGAATTAGTTTTGTGCTTTTGCAGGTTGTTCATCAGTAATCAGCTCAGAGCTGTGTCACTTCCAGTCTTGGTTTATTTATTAATTTATCTTTCCTATATGAGAAGAGATTTCACCTAAGCATTGGTATCTAATACCTTCTTAAACATGATATCACAGGGAGTGTAAGGTCAGCATGAGCTAGCATGAATGACTGTGTTCAACAGTCAGAGCTGAGCCGTGCTTAAGACATTATTTTCCACAATTTAAATACCAAAGAAATTTACTCAGGAGAGAAAGATGAAGACCCATACGTAACCATTTCCAGACCCCCAATGGATATAAGTAAAGCTTTGGAAAACATTTTAGGGATCTCTCATGTTTCTCCTTCGTACCTGCTCACCAGGCATCATGACAGGACAGGAGAGCAGGCTGTGTGAAATGAGGGGTAGCATGAGTCAGATCACAGTGTCAACAGTCTGCAGCCTGCCTCCATCCTGCAGTCAGAGAAAATATTATTCATTATTGCAATAAATAACAGTAAAAACACTATATAAAATACAGATATATTTTATGTGCATATTTTATATATAAATAAATACATTGTGATTTTTATGTATTTATTTATAAATATGTTTCTCTCAAAAAACTACAAACCATCTTGATAATTTAATGATTATTATAAAAGTTGTTGATAACCATTATATGCTGGCATAGTGCAGTCATGAAGAAGGAAATTGTGATCTGCAGGTGACAGAAAATGGTAAGTTACTAATCAGTGAGAGCTAGTTTCAAGATTCTGTGTGATTCTGATTTAGTCCCAGTTAAGCAGGGTGCCAAGAAGGCACAGAGAACAGATTCAGAGAAGCCCTAGCAATACAGTTAGAGAAATAATGTTCACCTTGAAAGAAAGAGATTAAACCTGCCTTATTTGTTTTTCAAAAGAAGGCGAAAAAAATATTACTGATCATCAGCAAAAGCCATAGATAGCCACGAAGTGGAATGTATTTTTTACCTTCCTGGACTGTATTAATTTCTTATTCACAAATGCTCTTCTCATTTTTTCATGCATTTTCTTCTTCTTTTTTATGTGACTATTCCACATTTCACAATTTTTTTAGCAAAATTTATCTTTGAGCATAAAGTTAAGAAGTATTTCCCTCTCAAAGAGCCTTCCTAAATCAACTTTCATAAATTTCTTGATAACCAGCTTTGCCTTTTACCTTCCATTTCACAATGCACCAGTGTATTGCCCTCCCTATCAGACAACTCACTCATGGAGAAAATCTTATTCACAGAACCTTCCATTATCTGCTTTATGTCTGGCTAAAGAGCTACTCCCTGTCATTTTGTAGTTTCTCTCATGTTTTCTTGTGTTCAGGCTCCACCTACAAGTCAGCAGTCTTTTATTTCTGACCTCTAGTATTTCATACTAGTTAAATATGAAATAGTTAAGTACAAATGGAGCTCTTTTCTCACCTTTCCTCCTCCATTTTCCTTTTTCCCTTCTCCTGAAATGAATTAGAGTGTCCAAAACAATCATTTCAGGAGGCCGTTTCCAAGAGGGTGAAGACCATATATCTCCACGACTGGCAGAAATGCCTCAGCCGTACGGAGGATTTCTCTTAGGATTTTGATTCTGGCTGGCCTTGCCTTTTTTATTCTTCTACATATCATCTGGCTATGTGAACATATAGAAAACAAAACAAAAGGAATAGTCAATGGCCATGACAGCCATGAGCCACAGGTATCCCTGAAGTCGTGCTGACCTCTGTCAGGAGTACACAGAGCCTGGCACAGCCTGGCCATGATACTACTGCCCCCAAAATGAATCTGCCCCAGGTGCCTCTGCACCCACAAATGGGTGAGAACTGGCTGCAATGCAAGACATAAATGACAGGCACAGTTTTCCATGATAATCTTATAGTGATGCCGTCTGTTTCTTTTTCATTGTCAAGGAATATTTTTATTTGCCAGGAAGAGAGGACTCATAAGAGATTGAATGTTAGGTGGTGTTCTCAAAGAAAATAAATTAATCACACAATGATAAAATAAAACAATAAACAAATCAATAAATAAAATAATGACCACAGTTACATCCCTACCTCTGTTGCTGTCACAGCCCTCAGGCTCAGCACTCAGATGCATTCTACAGCTTCTTTATAACATTTTCTAATAGCCTGTGATTCCCTCCAAAGTGAGCCTAGCAGACTCATCCCATCAAAAATGTCAGACCCAAAAGCTTCCTTTCTGTCAGTTACCTAAGATAGGTATACAAGAAAAAAATTATTTCACAGATCACCATCACTCATAGGTGTGCTGATATTTTCCTTCCTTCAGCATTACTTTTTCCTCCTGTGTCTCGCAGGCAGCAAAGGGCTGAAGGATTTGTACTGGAGCTGTTTTTAGGTCTCCTCTAGTGGCAGTGCACTGCATTTCTAGCTGCTTCAAAAGGATAAGAAACTTTGCAGTTGGTGCATGCTTTATTTTTCACAGATGTTTTACTGGCTCTAGCTCTAAAGGCATGGCCTTTTCTCAAATTATTCTTGGAATTCTGCTTTTGGCCACTGTCAAAGGCAGGGACTGGTCCAGAAGGACCTCTTCCATGTGCACGACACATTTTTATCCAAAATAAGGAAACTTGAAAGATGAATATTAGTCATTTTGGTGAGTTCCCTTATGACTTTTTGTTGTCTTCATCTCTGCTGAAGATAGGGCAATGGTGAGTCACAGTCATAACATTTAGACTGTGAGACCACTTCAGATGGAAAAGATTTATATCCATGAACTCTAAGTCACAGGGGAATCTGTGCTGCTGTTTTCCAAGTCTGATGTTCTGCTTTGCAGTCAGCAAATTTTAGGGTGGAAGAAGAAAGGATTTCATACATTTTGGTTTGGTTTTTTTTTTTTGGAGTGTGTAAATAAAGACATTTCAAGGTACATGAATATAGTAATTCTTTTTTCAGTTGTCTTGGGGACCTTGGGATCCATGACACAAGCGGTTATCTCTTCAAGACTGACAAAATGACACCACCAAGGTCGCCCCTGTATGTTAAGATGTGCACTGTAAGGTACAGTACAATACATTTATCATCAGTGTGACTTGCTGCTATTTACCATCCAAAAATGGGAAATATTGAGACTGTTTCATTCTTCCAGTGCTGGTAGATAAGCTTGGTCTACTGGTTGTTGTGCAGGACAAAGAGTTAGGACTGAAGACCTTATTAATTTATGTTAATACTTACATCAAGACAGTCCTTGGTCGCACATGGGGCTGTTAGAGTTGTCAGCTTTTGGATTCACTACTACAGTCAAGAACCTAAACTTTTGCTTTTTGAATTCTGAGGAGCAGCATAGAAAATGGATGTATAAATTTTCTGGCCAAAGCTAGGAACAGAAAGTTTTCCCAAGGGAAAAGAGGAGACAAATGTGCCCAAGAAGACCAAAAAATGGGTGCATGCAGACATACCCAGATCAGAGTTCCAAGACTATCAGGTTTATTTCACTGCAAACATGTCCTGAAGTGCTCCTGACTTGTGCTAGGATGATGGTGGCTGGGTGTATGCTGACACTGACAAATAATTGACTAGACCTAGCCCCTGGCTGCCTTCATGGTTCTCAGGTATGAAGGAAGGCATCAGGAGAAGGTTATAGGTCAAAATAGCCTTAGGGCCACAAAGACGGTCACAGGGCTGCAGCAGTTCTCCCATGGAGACAGGCTGAGAGAGCTAGGGTTGTTCAGCCTGGAGAAGAGAAGGCTCCAGTGTGACTTTACAGCACTTTTCAGTACCTGTAGGGGACCTGCAAGAGAGCCAGAGAGAGACTTTTTACAAGGGCATGAAGTGACAGGACAAGGGGCGGTGGCTTTAAATTGAAAGAGGGCAGGTTTAGATTAGATATTGGGAAGAAATTCTTTGCCGTGGCAGTAGTGAGACACTGGAACAAGTCACCCAGAGAAGTTGTGGATGCCCTGTCCCCTGAAGTGTTCTTCAAGACTGGTTGGACTGGTTGTGAGCAAGCTGGTGTAGTGGAAGTCTCTGCCCACAGCAGGGGGATAGAACTAGATGATCTCAAAGGTCCCTTCCAACCCAAACCATTCTGTGATTCTGTGAAAATTGTTCCAGCGAGTTATACCAAGCTCATGAGCCACAAGTTCAGCACCATCAGCACAGGGACACTTGGTCAGAGCTCCAGGTTCCATTCCCTCCCCTCTCAGGTGCCATCCCTGAAGGGGTCTTGGAACCTCTATGATGAGCATAGCAAACAATAGATCCCCTGCACCATTCAGTGGCAGTGGCACCAAGTGTGCTTCCCTGTGTTTGCTGGCAAGAGGAACTGAACTGCTTTAACAATGCTCATACTCACAAGGCTTTTAGTTGCCTGCAAGAAGAATGAGGCAGCTTGCCTCTCTCTGAGTCACCTTGAATCTGTGAACTCAGGAAACCTGCATACCATGGTGACACAACAGTTCAGGTATTTTTTTCTTTGTCTCTTTGTCAAAAAATATTGTTTGGTTTTTTGTGCTTTCTGCGGAAACTGTTCAACAATGGCAGCTGGCTAGGAAGCCTTTAAATGGTGCATAGGATCTTAGGGAGAAAAACTGGAGACTATAGCAAATGAACTTCATCACTGCGTCAACCAATTCAGAGCCTTCACAGTAGAGTTCTGGCTTCTGAGAATCCAGAACACTAAAAAAGAGCAAATGCTGACTATTTAGCTGTGATTAGTATAATTCTGATCGCAAGCTATTAAACTCTGCTAGGAGGCAATGTATATTAGCTTAGGCTGGATTCCACATAAACAATTGGAGCAGGAAAAGAGTGAGCAGATGTTGGTCTACAAAAAATCATGTAGCCGTATCATTTGCCTACATGCATGGATCTACTTCTAACTAAATTTTGCAGATGACACCAATTTGGGGGGAAATTAGTGAATACACTTGAGTGCAGGCCATTCAGAGGAATGTAGACAGGCTGGAAGAATAGTCCAGCCTTGTGAAATTGAAGGGCAAATGTGGGGACTGTTAGGCCCACGTAGCAAGGAACCCAGGGAACCCACGGGGTGGGATAACCCCTGAGATATCCCCCAAGTTATGGGAAGAAATAACTTCTCCCCAGGATGCATCATTCTATTATGTTAATATATCCAAGTTTCCTCCATTCTGGTTGGCCCCCACCTTCACCTAGAAGGAACCTCCTTCCCTATTTCCCCATTGACACCCTAACCTCAGTCCCACCTATGCCCTGCCCCCAGGCTCTCAAGCCATTGGCCCTGGGCCCTTCCCCACCCCCACATAAAACCCCTGGGCTTTCTCCCATTTTTGTCTTTTGGTCTGGGATCCGTTCACGTGTGGACTTTGAAAATAAGGCTCCCATGTGGAATCTCTCAACAAAAGAACCTTCCTGCCTCTTTCATCACAGCTTAACTAGAGAAGTTAGCCGGCCGTCGCGTGTCCTGAAGGGTGCTTATCCTGCCTTGAGTCCTGAAGCCGGAAGGGTCTGTTGCCAGCTACCAGCTGCGCACTGCCACTTTGCCCCAGACTCTGTAACAGCTAGCTGCAGGTCTAGTGCAGCGAAGCCGAGTCCAGCCGTGGTGCGGGCAGAAACCCCAGAAAGCCAGGCATCCAGCACATCTCCCAAAAGGTGGACAGCAACAGACAAATGCAAAGCCTTGCTCCGGGAAAGGAAGAGACTGACACCTGTGTGGGCTGATTGTGCCTGGCTAGTGGCAGCTCTGTGGAGAAGCAAGTGAGCAGCAAGATGAGCATGAGTCGGCAGTGCCCCAGCACCAAAGAAGGCCAACAGATATTGGGCTGGGACAGAGTCAGAGAGCAGAGGAAGAGATTATTGCCCTCTGCTCAGCACTTATTATGTTACTGCAGGGCCCCAAATACAGGAGAAGCATTGATTATAACTGGATTGAGTTCAGCAGAGGAACCGCTTTGGTGGGGTCTGGAGCACAGGTCCTGTAAGGAAATGCTGGAGGAATGGGATTGTTCAGCCTAAGCCAAGATGGCTTCAGGAGACCTAACACCTCCTGATGCCAACAGGGAGGTCACTGAGGGGGAGCTGGGCTCTTCACAGCAATGAAGGACAGGAAAATGGGAATCAGCAGGTATATTTTGTAAGAACAGAAATTAAAAATGGTGTGCTGGTTTGGGCTGGGATAGAGTTAATTTTCTTCACAGCAGCTGGTAGGGACTGTGTTTTGGACTTGTGCTGGAAATAGAGTTGATACCACAGAGATGTTTTCCTTACTGCTGAGCAGGTCTTGCACAGGGTCAAGGCCTTTTCTGCCTCTCACCCCACGCCACCATCAAGGAGGCTGAGGGTGCCCAAGGAGCTGGGAAGGGACACAGCCAGGACATCTGACATCAACTGGCCAAAGGAATATGCCAGACCATATGGCATCATGCTCAGCAATAAAACTGTGAATGGAGGTTGTCAGGGAGGCAGCTGCTCAGGGACTTGACTGTGCATCGGTCACCGGGCGATGAGCAACCATTTTCATTTCCATACCTGATTCTTTTTCTTGTGTTTTATTTTGCTCTCCCTTTGATATTTTGGTGTTTGGGGGTTTTTCCTTACAATTAAAAAAACAAAACAACTTTTTAATTATTGAACTAGTTTTATCTGAACACATTAGGTTTTTTTCTCACTTTTGCCATTCAGATTCTTTCTCCCATCCCACTGTGGGGGAGTAAGCAAGCAACTATGTAGTGCTTAATTAGTGGCTGGGGTTAAACTGCAACAACTGGATAGAAGTTTGTCCCTACGAGAACACCCAAGCAGAGGCACGGTTTGTCCAGAGAGGTGATGCACTCTCCATCTTTGACGGTTTTCAAGCCCTGACTAGATGAAGCCCTTATCAGCCTCATCTGACCTCAAAGCTGACTCTGCTGGGAGAGGAAGTTGGACCAGAGGCCTCCTGTGGTCCCCCCTGCTTAAATTATATTGCAGTCCTGTGATTCCATGATCCTTCATGTCCATCCTCTTGAAAATGTGTCCCTCCAGTCCACTAAAATTCTGTGCAGACATCACATCAACAGCTACACTTCTGTCCTGAAACATGTGCAGAGCCAGCTCTTGCTGTACCTTACCTTGTACCTGCCTGAGATCCAATCTCAGCTGCACTTTAGCAATATGGCTGAAACATATTTCTTTGGATACTGAGTGGGACAAGCTTATTCACCCCTCCTTATAGTAGATCTTGGTTTAAAAACCCAAACAAATAAACAAAAAAACACTGCACCTTTATCTTACTTTCATATATATAAACAGGTAAAAAATGATTGATGAGAGCCCCTTTATCTCTCCATTAAGAAGCTTAAATGGGAATCTGGGCTATCTGCCTTGAAGACAGATATGTAGGCACATATCCTTAAGATACTCTAGAAGGTAATAAAAAACCCACTTGTGAGCAGTATGTGAGTTTACATTTGTATCTGATTCTGTTCACATTTTGGCTTGTATGTAGTTCGGGTCATGGCTAAAGAGTTTTATTCCCAGACCAAATGCATTGTTTATAATTTTTTATGAAACTAGAATCTTCAAATTTCTTCTCATAGTTTAGGTATTTTTGATTAAAAAAAAATCCAGAATGCATTAAAAAAACAAGAAATATTGAATTATATAAATTAACACTGACATTTCTTTAACACCACAAAACTAACACTACAGGAATAGATAAAAAAATAGCAGCATTACTGCCTGAGGAAGGATGAAAGCATGTCACTCAAATTGGGATGAAAAAAACACTTTTGTTGGGACTGTGTGTCACTGGAAGGGCTGAAAATGACATCTGCACAATGAATATACAAACTAGTTACTCAAAAAACTGTGAATTTTCATGCTACATGTTTTTAAAATATAGGCAGGTGCTCATGTTTGCACTGGCACTGTCATTGAGTAATAGTTATAGAATCATAGACATGGAATCATAGTCACAGAAAGCCAATCATACCCTGGGCTGCATCAGAAGTGTGGCCAGCAGTTCAAGGGAGATGATTCTGCCCCTCCCCTCCTCTCTCATAAGACTCCACCTTAAGTGCTGCGTCCAGGTCTGTGGCTCCCAATAAGAGAAGGACGTGGATCTGTTGGAGCAAGTCCAGAGGAGGGCCATGAAGATAATTAGAGGGCTGGAGAACCTCTCCTGTGAAAACAGGGTGAGAGAGTTGGGGTTGTTCAGTCTAAAGAAACCTCTGGGTAGACCTTAGAGCAGCCTTCAAGTACCTAAAGGGAGCCTACAGGGAGGGACTGTTTATCAGGGCGTGTAGTGACAGGACAAGAGTTAATGATTTTAAACTGAAAGAGAGGTGATCTAGATTAGGGTTAGGGAGAAATTCTTCCAGTGGTGAGGCAGTGGAACAGGTTTCACAGAGAAGTTGTTGCCCATCCCTGGAAACACTCAAGGCCACGTTGGATGAGGCTTTGACCAGCCTGTTCCTCCTCATGACAGAGGGTTTGGAATGAGATGAACATTAAGGTACCTTCCAATCCAAACCGTTCTTGATGATAATCATGGAACCATAGAATCGTTAGATTGGAAAAGATCATTATGTCCAAACTTCAACGAGCACTACCAAGTCCACCAAAAAAAAGGTGTTCCTAAGTGACACATCCACAAAGTTTTTGAACACTTCTAGGAATGGTGATTTTCACCACCTCTCTGTCCAGTCTCTTCCAATGCATGACCACCCTTTCAGTGAAGAAATTTTTCCTAATATCCAAACTGAACCTTCCCAGGCACAACTTAAGGCCATTCCTGTCATCCTGTCACTTGTTATGTAGGAGAAGAGATCACCCACCCGGCTACACTCCTTCGTAGGGAGTGAGAAGGTCCCCCACGCACCTTCTTTTCTCCAGGCTAAGGAACCCAACTCCCTGAGCTGCTCCTCATGGGAGCTGTGTTCCAGACACTGCATCTCTTTAGCCGCTTTGCTTAGGACACTCTCCAGCACTTCAATGTCTTGCAGACACAGCGTTGTTAATTTGCAATTGTATTCCCTTTTTCACTTTCAGTCGGCTTCCCCGGTGAGCGCAGCTTTGCTGTGGGTGTCCGGGAGCAGAGCCGAGGGCTGCTCCCTCCGCTGCCACCAGGAGAGGTCCCCCCATCCCCGCCAGCCGGAGCTGCCTGCCGGGCTGCGGCTGGAGCCTGGCGCGGTGTCAGTCAAAGCAGCCACTCTCCTCTTGAGAAAGTCTCTTCGTCAAACTTGCGTGCCTAAAATGAAGCAACTGCCTCTGAAATTTATTTAGTGGTTTCTTCCCCCCACAATGAATGTATTTGTATTGGGAAGAAGAACAGGAATAGTAAGATCCAGTAGAGAGCAGAGTGTGCTCGTAGCTTATCCACCAAAGTGTGTAATTGTGTTTGCGGTTCTTTCGCATAAGAAGGTATTTAAAATAATGGTATTTGCAAATTCCTGCCTTGTAGTCTCATCTTTGCAGTTATATGTGCCTGTATTTGAAAGACTGGAGTTACATTTGTTGTTCTTTTAATAGAGTAAGTTAGAAAAAAGAAAAAAACAAACCAATAAAACTAGAACTAGGAGAAAATAATACATTGACTAAACATTCAGAATAATTTAGACAAATATTCTGTCTCTGGTAAGCCCTCAAATAAACCCAGTTATTCTCTTCTGTTCCAAATAGGCTCTTCTCTCCTAAGCTACTTTTAAAATTATAATAGATGTGCAAACATTTTGATGCCAGTGGGGGCCCCTAGCAAATGGATGTGCATCAAACCTTTTCACATAGCACTTGTCACTGAATAATATTCAGAGCTGCATTTTGGTAGGCATCGAGATGACTTCAGGCAGGGGTGTGCTCCAACTGAACTGTGACTATGAATAGAGGCCCGTGGTAGTGAAAGCGACACATATCTCTACAATATTCATCAACATGAAAGGCAGGTGGAGGCAGCAGGATATTAGCCATCCTGTTAGGCTTGGTCAATGCTGCATCTCAATGGTTGTCATTCTTTTTTTTTTTTAAATGAATTAAAACTCATGTGAGAGACCAACTTGTTGCAAATTAATTGCTATTGCAAAAGGTAATGGTGAGGAACAGATTGGCTTAGTTGTACAATTAGAAAGAACCAGGGGCTAAATTTGGTGAGATTGTGCCCTAGCCTTAATCCAACAAAGCATGCATTTAATTTTAAGTTGGTAAGCAATTCGTTGACATCGGTATGATTATTCTCACGTTTGAAACTATGCACCTGTAAAGATGCCACACAGGATTGGACCTCTCCCTTCAATACCCTCAGAGTATTCACACAATAGTGCTCTTTGTAGTGTCTGAAAATCTGGTTCCTCAGCTTCCTTTGCCTGCAGTGAAACTGCCTCATGAGAAATAGGTCATTTTGGGCCCAGTTCTACCATGAGTTCCACTTAGGCAGATGTCAAAGCCATGAAGAGTCTCTATAGCCCAAGCCTCTTAAAGCCTGTTTGCACTAGCTACAGTGTTTGAAGCCAGGTGCCTGTTGCATTCATTCCCCATCAAACTGAGTTTGGAAATATGACAAAACAACTTAAGGTAATTCAAGATCCTTGCTGCATCAGGGGAATGCTTTAACTTGCATAAAAATTAGGCAGTGTCTTGTCTTGACAAAATGCCCCATTCACTTACAGCCTCAAAATTCTGTGACTTATGATTAGGACACTGTAAGACTACAGTCCAGTAGACTTAAACGTTTGTTTACCTAAGCTCCCTAAAACTCTTGCTTAATTCCCAGATAAAAAATGTTCAGTAAGTATATAGCACTGTTACCAAGCGAAACTGGGGAGTGAGGCTGTGTTGGAATGTGCGGTGCCTCAGTAACAAACCTCAGAGAGGTAGTGCAGCACACAAAGCCCAGCGCGTGTGTTTGCATGCACTAGTCATAAATGCTTAAACTTTAGCACTGGATGACCTGGGGGAAATTAAGTAACCTTGTAAGTGGCTGATTAGAAGGGAAAAATGTTATGCTGTCATTAAAGAGTGACTGAAGAGAGGAATAAATTTCCAGACCAAAGACACAAACTGAAAGAATTTGAATTACTTTCTGATGCTAAATATATCAGGCATTTGGACAGTGGCCATCACTGCAAAGCTACTGTGTGGTGAGCTGGGCGTCAAGTTCACCTCGGAACTGTCACCATGGAGGAGTGGGTGAGGAGTGCCCTCCCCAAAAGGCGCCGGCACACTGGTCACATGGACTTGTGATGGAGCTCAGTCACGCAGTAAGTTAGAAGCTTTACAAAGTGCCAGGTTGATGCCTTACAGTAGTGCCTTCAGCCATGGCATCAGCTTTTTTTTTTTTTGGATATCAAAGAGACAGGAAAAATATTTTTGTGCATGTGTATTCCTACAGGCATTATATTCCATTTAGAGAAAATAGAATTTGGCCCTTAAAAGGGGCTGCTACAGAGATTAGAGCACAAATTTCAGAAGCAGTTGTCTTGAGTCTGACAGCTTTGTGCTTAAATACTTAAAGTTTTGAAATTTGTGTTTAGAGGATATTTCTAACTTGCATGGAAAGTGCAAGAGAGGGCTCATATGCAAACACAAATTGGGGTTTTGAAGCCTAGTCTCTTCTAAAAATCTTAGCAATTGTGTGGACTTGAACGAATTCATATGTTTTCATCAGCTTTGAAGAAAGCATATGAAAACCTTCTTCTTAGGGCACACATTTCTACTTGTTCTTAAACTATTTATGATCACACATATTTGTATAGAAGGGCTTTTTCATATTTTTTTCATATGTCAATGTCTTACTTTACGATGGCTGGTACCAGAATTACTATAGAAATGGGGAAAATATATTAAATGTATATAACAGCAAAAATTCATGCATGGAAGCACATGAAATATGTAAATAGATGCAGAGGGCATGACTAAAGTCTCAGTAGCAGAGTATGTGCTACACAAATATCACCACTGCAGTTGGCTCTTATGTGCTGTGTTTTTCACCCATCACTTCATTTCCTCTCTGTTTTTTCTTCTCTTCCATAACACGGAAACAGTGGTTCCAAGATGCAGTTGTTGCCATGGGGTACAGAAGGTGCCTTGTGTCCTTTCTATTCACATTCTGCACAACTTTGACTTTACATTAGGGAGTGACTCTCCTCCTGCTTTATGAGGTGAAGTGTAGGACTTCTCCAAAACAGACGTTTCTAGAAATGCCCCATTATCTGCAAAAAATCCCAAGTCCCTGAATATGTTTTTTCATGTTATTAATTCAAATCTCATCACTGCAGTACAAATAACTGCGGAATCTGGCCTTTGTTGGCTTTGAAGCAATAAGGAAAAACATGTGTGTAATCATTAACATCTGTGAATTTGCACATTTTGAGGCGTGTTTTTAAATTAAACAAATGTGCTCTTTGAAGATCTTATTAGTTGGATAGGCATAAATTCTACAGCTCTATTGAAGTCTGAGGTGCAAATAACATTAAAGCTTTGTCTTCAAATGCTCACAAGACTTTTCATAAAATATTCTACATTAGGCAGTAGCTTTATCATAAAAACTTTCAGAAAAACCTACAGATCATTGTGCTGAGAGTAGGACAGATCAGAAATAAATACATAAAGACAGTGTTTTTAGGAAGAGGTAATAAAGACCATATTTGGATAATATAGACCTTATTACCCCTATTCATATACTTCATCTTGTTTATGTCCTTGAATGGTCACTGCTACTGTAGCACTAGACACTGCCCAGAGGCAGTTTGAAGTGCCCCTTCATTTTCTTCTAAAAGTTTTAACACATCTAGGAGTTCACCAGTAACCCACGTGTGATGTAGCAGACATTTTTTTTTTTTTAAATAATCATCACACATTTGAACATGTCTAATGAATCTGCTCTGTGCCTCTGTGCATTGAAAAGTGGGGTTGCACAAAAGTGTTGTTCTCAGAATCCAGCAAATGGCTCTGGACAATAGTGGAAATATTCCAACCATTTCCCCATCACCCTATTTAAAACTGCACCCACACACTGAGAACCATTTAAACATTTCAATCCTATTAAATGTTTGGACCCATGGAGGACAAATTTTGTGCCTAAGCACTGGAGTTACCTTTGCAGAGGTTAGAGGGGTTTATTTTTAATTTTTGTGGCTCTGCCTGAAGCACAACTTGTTGCCAAGGTCCTCCATCATCTGCATCCAGCTCCCTAACAGGCCAGGCTGGGCATCTCTTGGAGTCCACTGTAGCTTTACCCTGGATCACCTTCCCAGATATCATTCCTATGAAAACCAGGTATCTGAGGTGAGATGGCTGGCAGGCACATGGGTTCACTCCAAAATGTGATCCAAACACGGCCTTTGTGCACATTCTGGCTCAGAAACTCAGATGTTTCCCAGGTTATGGTGTCTAGACATAGGCTTAATGCTTCTGGGACAAAAATTTACGTTTTCCTGCACATAGGTTTCTCATCTGCACAGTGGAGGTAAAATAGTGCTGTCTGTGTTCCTTGCTGTAGGCAGTAAGAACGGTCTCCTGAGTACCTTGTTGAGAGTTAAGACATGCACATTCTAATTTCTGTTTAGAACTCTAGACAGTGTTAAAATTAATACATGCACAATAATTTGTTGCAAAGAGTTAAGGCATCTATATAGAGCATATCATACTTCATCAATCAAAAATCAAAAAATCAAAAGGGCAGATTAAATTGAAGTTTGATCTCTCAAGAACATGTAATGTGTGCTTTTCTGCTACAACCTGACCACTGTGGTGATGCCGCACACCACATAAATGCAGAATGCTTATAAAAAAAAGTGTCACACCACCTGTTCTCATCCAGCTTTTCTTTTTTTAACTAAAGCAACTGCAAGTGAAATGCAGACTTTCAAGCCAAAGGAACACTTCAGCCAGCATCCAATTTCAAAGGGTTCGTATTAAAGTTGTACAAAGAGAAATCCAACAGGAATAACTCTGGGAATTCAAAAGCACAAAAACTAGCAGTTTCAAATTCCATTCTGGAAGATGACCTGTTTTTAGAGACAAATGAATAGTTCTGCTTCACTTTAAAAGTGTTCTATTTCTGAAGCTCCAGCCAGCTGCCTTCTCAATAAAAATGAGTAATAATAATAACTACAACATGTGAACATTGGCCTTCTCACAAGGGCTTGCAACTTTTAAAAAAAGCATTGCTAAGAGACGCTGCAGCGACTGCATCCATGGCCGCACTCACCATAAGTGAAGGTAACTTAAACTTTTGGCAGCAAATTTTGTTGGAAATTATTCTAGGTAAATAAATGAAATTAAAGCTGTCAGGAAAAGTGTGCATTTGGACACTTGTTTTTAATTTATAACATTGGATTAAGTTCATCTCATCCTGAAGGCAGGAAAAGTATCATCTGAATCCATCTGTGAAAAGCTGAATAAATGATAACTTATGCAAGAATGTAGAAATTCCCTTTCAACTAGAAGTAAACAAAATGGGTCACTGGTAATTAAATTATTGATTAACTTGCCCTGCCACCCATTCCACAATGCTAACTGATGTTTATGCATTTAGACAACACATCTCAGCATACTTCTGAATACAGGAGCCCTGACGGTTTGAACGAGTAGTAACCTCCCAGCTAATATATGAATATTGTTTTTAAATTAAGCTCAGTACTTTCTGGGCCAGAAAGAAAAAGAACAAAAAAAAATGCTAAGTTTTAATTCTGTAAACAGGAGGACTCTGTGACTATCTAAAGTCTTTTCTACTGCAAATTTTCTAACTAAACTCCTTTGGCTCCACATTCAGAAGGGATTTATTACAGCTGAAGCAATGATATACACATAAAAGGAGATGCCAGTCTGCCGCACACATGTGCATGCACACACTCACATGCACAAACAAAGGTGTGTGACAATTTTTCATCTTTCTCTATATGAACATCCCATAGCTATGGCCTTCAGCTAACATACAACATCCATATTATGCTGATGTCCCTAGTTCATGGCTGATGAATGTTGCCTTCAACCAGTATGTTTGGCAAAATAAGTAAATACACATATAAATACTTCTAAATTAGTGTCAGTGTTGCCCAAAAGTATAATAAATTACATTCTTACAACAGCAAAGAAATAGAATATCACAACTACTACATCACTCTAATGTTTTTTTCAACAAAGGGGTACAACTTTCAAGTAAAAAAGTCATTGTCATGAGAGATGACACAATTGTCTCAAAAAAAAAAAATTAAGGTAAATCCATCTTTATGCAATTAAATATATATTTACTTAAACAGTTATATTTGTGAAGAAGACGTTAATTCTGTTTATGCACAGAAATAGCCTCAAATAAGCAAAAAGGATTGAATCCAAAATTAACTCTGTCTCAGTCAAAATCAGGGCAGCCTCTGTTTCAGTGTGTTTGCACCTAGACTAACCCTTTTTTTGGTCACTAGTTCCTGTATTGTTAGTTGCCAGTACAGCCACTCATTTTCATTACAGAAATCTAAACTGTGAAACAAGAGCAATATAATCAACAATCAGTTAATCAAATACTATACAAATAGAAGCATTTGTATCATGGCCTTAAGGGCATTGGCTGATTTTAGATTGGAGTTTTATCTTGCACATCAGATCATCTAGTGTAAAATTTGTATATAAATATGAGTGAAGACATTTAGGTAAGCAATACCAAAGCAACTTCACCAGCATCTCCAGTGTCTTGATTTTGCAAATCAGCTGCATATAAGGCCACTGTTTTCTTTCTTTATTTATTCATTACACCCTGATATTACCTAGGCTTACCCATTTGAGGTGTTTGCTCCAATTCCTTTTTTGGGAACATATCAAGGTGAAAAGCCAAATACAACTTCTGACAAGAACAACTCAGCAAGACTGTTCTCAGAGAGGGGTCTTTAGATGGGTTCATTATTTCATCCTAAGCAAAATTTGCAGCTGTTAGATGCTGACTGAAGACCTTCCAAATTTTTCCTTTTTGTTGTGGATCCTTAGATATCATTGGATTTGTATATATCTGCCTAACATGTCTTGACAGCTACTTGATCTCATATTATCTGATAAGAAAATGTAGAATAATTTACTGTTATTAATTATAAACTCTCTTAAGTGCTACTTTGCAAACGCAGAAGAAGCAAAGTGTACTCACATAAACTGAGCAACATATGAGTATGCCCTGACAAGTTTACATCTAAATTTTACCTTTATTCCCAGGAAAAGCTCTTTACCCTATTACTTCACTTCAGCTGGTTCTGGGGAAGGAAAGATAAAAGTGCTGCTGCACATGCTCTGCTCAGCCATAGGCACTTGTCTGAGTTCCCCCAAATCATGCAGGCAACCTGGCTGTCAAGCTGCTAAAGGTCCTCTCTGCCTCTTGGTGTCGTGTTTCCCAGCACCCACAGGGCTGGGAGCATTCTGGTCTAGGAATACAGCTATAATAATAATAATAATAATAATAATAGTAATAATTAAAGGGGTGGAATAAAATTAAAATAAAAGCAGCTGTGTAAAAAATCAAAAGAAATCCAAGGTCACCACTCTTCCTACAGCTGCACAGAGGCTTGTGGGCATGTCTGTGTGCTTTGCTACCAATGGTTGCACATCTGCCAAACCCATCTCCCAGGCCTGGCAGACCTTCAAGGCATCTGTATTAACAGAGTCCTGAGTTTAAGGGAATAAATTTTTCTGAGAAGTATTAATATCTTATACTACTCTAACATGTTTGCATGGGTGTCAGTCCTGAGCTGGCCCTTGTCTGGCAGGTTCAAAATGCAAGTACCCACACCTGCCCATACAGACACAGCACAAAGGTCTGTATTTGTCTGCTCTCCATATATATGCAGATACATTTCTTCACTAGTCCCTCAGAACTATTTTTCCAATGAATTTAACATTGCTGGCTCTAAGATAAAGCCTTAGCTTTTTTCTTTTTCATTAAACCAAATTCTCTCATGAGGAATATGGATTTAAACCTGCAAACCATTATTTCTTTCTCTAGTCTTTATGGATGACATTCAGCTCTGGCACAGATGGCTGTATATATTATCTTGTCCTAGATGAAAAGATTGCAGAAAAAGGGGCTGCAGGATTTTCTATTCCAAGTAGCTCAAACTCTTAGGAGAAAGGTCTCAACTCCACTGCTTAGGTTGCTGCAAAATGCTATAGCCTCCAGCAGTGACTTCGGGGGAGGTGTTGCTCTGAAGTTGGGGATCCCCACAGCTATGCAGCTTGCCTGGCAGCTAGACATGAAAGTCTAAGTCTGCAAAGGCTTAACCACAGGATGCTCTCCCCTAAACTCACTGTGCTGTACCTCTAATACTGCTGCAGGAATATTTGCAATCTATCTGCTCCTGACACGTTGTTCAGTAACAGCACTCACAGGAGCAGAAGCCTATGAAACAAACAAACAAACAAACAAAACAGTTATCAGGAGCTTTTATGATCTAATATTTCAATCTCTTCATGGATTAAGCTAGCTAAATGGAAGTAAAAAGTGTCTTTGCTGCAATGCCATTTCAGGTATGAGGTTCCTGTAATTCAGCATGAAGCAGGATTATTAAATCCCCTGTTAATACACTACAGTACTGGGTCCCAGGCTAAGACTAATGGAATGAAATACCTTTTGATTATGGAGCAGATTTTCAAATGAAGGCATAAGTGCCTAATTCTTTGCCTTGAGATTATATCTGAACATTTTTTTTTACAGATCTCAATCCCTCTGAACTTTATAACTTTACAAAAGCATAATTGATTTTAATCTTTCCTAAGCACTTATCTGATATATGAAACTAGATACTTTATATTGTGATTCAGCCCTCAGGCTTTAAAATTTATAGATGTAGTTACTGTGAAAAATGAAATATAAAATAAAAAATTATATTTCTAATGACAGTTTAAACTTCTCAGTTTATGGTTTTATTACAGTGATTAACGTACAAGGAGCCCACAATTGTGAGAAGAACTTTCCTCCAGTGTATAAAATAAATATTAATAATTGACTGAAGATCCTAAACATTATCCTGTAAATCCTGCATTATAAGCAGTCCTGCATAGCTGAGTTAGTGTCCTTGACAATATGTTTCAGCACTTCTGCCATGACTATGTCATTTTCATGCCCAGCAATGTCAAACTCCACAGACAAGTTAAATGCTTGGAGCACTGCTGTGGAGTGGGGCCACATGAACATCTAGGTGATGGAGCAAAAATAAAATTCATAACCAAAATTAGATATTGAAGTGCCCACAGTACCTGCTGGAGTATGATGCATCTACAAATGGGATATTTAGAGGAGAGCATACTGACCATGTTGCCGAATACATGAACCAGTAGAAATGGGGAGAGAAGGGTAGGTCCCAGTGTCTTCCCAGGGGCCTGGGGATGTGGCACCCTGCTGCAAGGTCTGCTCGCAGCCAGCTCCAACCAAAAATGTATATGGATGCCTTTTGATTAAAAAATAGTTGTTCAGATTGCATAAGAATTTTGGATTAGATTATCCCATCCTTCAAGCAAAAGAATTAAAAGATGGATTGGTTGTATTCAGCCAGACTCACTGTTTCATCTACCATCAGAGAAGCAGAGCAGGACACTTTGGGAAGCTACTTGCAGCTTTTGGATTGTCTACCTAAATTTAGTCTGCTTAGACTTGCCCTCACCAGAGAGCAACCATTGCTCATGAGATCCTCTACAATGTCAGGGCTGGCTATGGCGAGGGCAGAAGAGGGGTGGCTGGAAAGCAAAAGGCTTAGCCCTTTCATCAGTCTTTATTCAGTGGAGGGATATTAAGGAGCTTTCACCAAATACAGCTGCTCCACTCATCCAGAAATTGTGAAGGCAGTTGGGGCAGTCAGGTGAATCCCTCCAGGGCTCACTTGGCCAATGCTGGCACAAGTAGATGTAATTTCAATCTCACAGGTCAGCAGAGGTGAAGCGGTGAATGGATGTCTCTCCTGCTTTTAGGGCAGGAAAATCATAAATTATAAACTGAATGTACTGTCTACAAAAAGCTTGCTCAGGTATCTTCACATGATTTACATGTTGCAGACCTTAAAACTGTGCCTTATTGCTGATTGAAAACGAAACATTTGTTTGTTTGTTTGTTTTCTCCATATTTTCCTTTTTTTCCCTAGTTACTCACTTTACGGCTACACCACCAGGCACTAGTTAAGAGTGGGATGAAAGGATACAAAAATAAAGCTGCAGTTTGTGTTTTTGAGGACTCAGGTGCCACTCTAACATGAGATGTTGCATTCTGACTACAAAGAATCTCACGGGGTTTAGGACGCAGAAAATAAACAGGACCAAGTGCAAACACAATCAAGACTAATTTTAGCCCTTAACCTCTTTTTTCACTGTTTTGAACTGGAACAGAAACCGCAGAAAAAAAATTCCTGAGAGCTGAATCTCCATCCATACATGGATATTTCTCTATGTTATATGACACTCTCCAACCTGTCATGTTCTACTATCACTCAAAACCATTTATAACTTGTTAACAAGGTGGTGAAAGCAAGCTGAATATTTTCCCAGAATGGTATTTACACATTTTAATAAAGGTAAGTATACAGATCATTTAAAGGGCACATAAAATAGTGCAGCAAAATAGCCTTCTTTGACATCTGGAAACAAGTTCATTTGCTAGAAGGTGCTAGAATGTTATGCATAAATTACTTTAACCAAAATCAGGCTGACCATTGACAGGAACAAAACACATGCCACAGATTTCTTGGTAATTTCATAGCTATTGTTAATATATTAGAAATAATATTGTAGGACAAACTCCGTGAAAACTAGAGAAAACTCAGACCAGGAAGAATAAACTACTGTGGCCTTGACGCAGATTTCTCCTTGGAAATGTGCATTGCTTAGTTTCTGAAGGGAAATCAGTTTATGACTTTTACAATGCTTAAAATATTTTCATTGTTCTTTTGGGAAACTTCTCCAAGTTATGCATTCAATGATTAGATTTCTATAATTTGAGTGGCTGAAGAAGGTAAATTTGGTATGTCTTGGTGAATTAATGCAGATATAAGTCCCGTCACCACATATAAAAACTTATAAGAAAAGGAAAGGTATAATTAATATAGAATTTGTGAAGTAATTGGAAAAATACAAGGTGTAATGAAAAATACAATGAATGTTAACTTCTCTGCAGTCCAGGTAGGAAAAAATAATCCTCCTTAAAAGCTTAGCAATGCATCCATAAAACACTCAGTCCTGAAGCCCTGAATTAGAAGAAACTTGGCATCTGTGCCAGTATTTGCTGAATCAAAGTTCACATTGAAGTGAGGTTTCTCTCTTTCATATTTTCAGTTTTCTTTGTTTCTTTCAGGCCTGCTTTCCCCTGCACCCACCACCACACAGACTCTTTTTTCCTTGTTTGTTGCCAGAATGCAGAAGAGTTCTTTAAACATTTTTCCCAGCCCCATCTGAGGAAAAACATCAAACTAAGTGAGATGCAAATAAAAATGCTATCTGTTTTCACATGTCTTAAAGTGCTTGATTTTTTTTGTTTATAATTTTTAAAATTACTTAATTTTAAAACCTCAGACTTTGAATGATATCTTTGTTATGCCATGACAACTAGCAAAAGAGCAAAGGATGAAGAGAACAGGTTTTTAAATGAACACTTTCTTTTTCCCTGACAAGCTTTAACAGAAGCAGCTGCAAGAGTGAAATAATTAGCTGTATGGTACTTAACCCTTTGCCAACTTTAATCTACATTTTTTAAAGGAATCAACATGTTTTGTGCACTTTCCTTGCCTCCCAAGTTAAGCTTTTGGGATAAGTATTTTCTCTTCTCCTCAGCTGACCACCAAATGAATCCTGTGTGCTCTCATTTTACATGTGTTTTGCTACTAGTTACGCTGCTGTCCCAGAAGAATAATGCACAAAGGCTGAAGTAAAGACTGAAGAAATTGACCTGATTTGTGTGTACATCACTCATGCTCCAATCTGATTTCTTTAGGAAAAGGAAACTGCAGATGCCTCGAAGCAGAGCAGGGCTACGGCATGAAGAAGAAAGTGGCAGTGACAAGCAGCCACAGGCCTGCCCAGGTGTCACCTCCATGCAGTGATAGCGCAGCTGCAGGAGCTACAGGAGGCACTCAGAGCTCCAGTCACTGCTGCTGCATGGGACTCTCATGGCAAAAAGGGAAAAGCTACCCATCCTTAGTTAAGAGGCATCCTGGTTGTCTCCTGGGGCTATGCTTCCTGCTGCGGTGGGGTGCAACCTGCAGGGCTGCCTGTCATGCAGAGACATAATTTGCTCTTCTTTGCAAAGCAGAAGTGCCTTTGATCCACAGCCTGGATTAAAAATCAACTTTGAAGGTTTTCTAAGTGGTGTTACATTTAAAACTTTCCTATAAATTAATTTTAAGACCCAACAATTATCTTAGAAAAAGGATTTCCAAGCTCCACAGCTGTGTTGCTGTGTGACCTTCTTTCTCAGAAGCTTGGGTTGGAGTAGGATATCCTTTCTAATCTCCAAATATAGGATCCCCCAATCCACATTTTACGTTGGGACACCTCAGGTAGGTCCCAAGATACAAGCTGAAAGTTATTTCCCCAAATGAATCCACCCCCCTCAGAAGAAGTGGGGTCAGATGGAAACATGGACTGCAACTGTGAGTTCCAGCACACAAGGCTGGTGCCAGTGAGATGGGCTAATCCCACTCCTCTATGAGTGACAAATATAGCCCAGGGTCCTACGCAGCTCTTTTACAGAACAAGGAATGATCCAATTGCATAAGAAATTTGATCCTTTGCACTGCTTTGGACTACTGTTTTTTGGGGTATTTTTGGCAGTCTATTTGGTTAAAGACACACTAAAACCAGATTAGGCTGTCTGGTTTCATTGCTGTGCTAGCACTGTATATCCTTGTTACATTAATGGCAATCACTGGGAAGCAACCTGTCAAATTAGAATAAGGTCATTACAATTTACACCCAATAAAGAAGAAAATGTATTAAAATACATTCCCAGGAAAACACATCATTAAATAGATGGCACACAAGATAATTCAAAGGTTGCATAACCTTACAATCCTGCCAACTACATATGCACTAAAAAATATTTGCTGATCATCTAAGGAACAGTTCAGGAATTTTAGCAGCTTTTTAAAGCATGTTACTGTTATCTGTCAGTCCTCTGTAAATACCATTTACAACAGTTTATACACATCAGTGACTTGTGCCTAGCGGAAGATCACTGCTGCTCCAATATGTATCATTTAGTACTTTATGTGTTTCAACTCCAGTGGAACTAATTTTGACTTTACTCAGAGGGAGGAACTGTGACTCAGATTAATATGCTGATTTTTTCCCTGTTGCCACATATCATAAATAATCTCTGACCATGCTATCTTTCTGTGTCTTCTATGTCAGTTTATCCTCTGCCTTCCACTCATTTCATATAAGCATGTAGGAAAATACGTTGCGTGGTTTCTTGGGTTTTTTTTTTTCCAGAAGATAAATGCTTTTTACTGTCTTCCATTTTGATGCTATTTATTTGGTGTTTGTTTTACTACCCTAGCTCCTTTTACATCTTTAACTGTTTTTCTGTCAAGATCCCTATCTACCTGCCCAGCTCATGCTCCGTCTCTGAGGCTACCTTTCATCTGAAATATTTTGCGATGCTCTATTTGTTTCAGATTATACCTAATTCTACTCATTCTACATAGACAAAGTGGGTTTTGTGAGATTGATATTTAACCAGGCCAGAAATGATTGAGATCATCTAACCTAACTCTCTGAATAATACTGCCCACAGGACTGCCTTGAATTAACTTCCCTCTCAACTGGAGGAGACCTCTAGAAACACATATGAACTTGATTTAAATGATTCCAGTGATGGTAAATCCACCACAACCCATGATAAACTGTTCCAGAGTTTAATTAACATCTCTATTAAAAATGTGTGCTCTATTTGTAGTCTACATTTATCTGCTTCATCTTGCACCAACTGGATGCTATGAAAGCCTAGTTTGTTTTAGAGTTCAAAAAGTCTTTTCATAGTGAGTTTCTGGTTTTGATATAGGTACTTACGCATTTGTAGAGTCTCACCCCGAGGCAAGTTTTTGAGGACTCTGGTCATTACTACAGCCCTTCACCTTCCTGACATGTAGATTTGAGACCCTGGCACTGTACTTTTTTCTCTAAGTTCAGTGACCATCGGAAGCCACAGACAATATTTCAGGGTGAATTTTTAGTCTATATTCCACTGTTCTCACATCCAAAGAAAGAAATTTTATTTTTCAACAGAGCATCATGTTCAGATGGCAATCATATTGAAACCTTCCCGCATAGGAGACTGAGACAGGGAGACAAACATCACAGCCAGCATCTATCAGGGGACCATTTATGAATTTAATTGTTACAAGTAGCATTAAGCTGTTTTTACTAATGGCAGGTAATGGTACATTCAAGTATTAAGACACAGATGATCCTGCATTTGCAATCTGTCCTTTTCATAATTTACTTCTTCCCCAAACATCTCAATATCAGAACAAAGTTTCATATAATAGCACTGAGAATCATTTTTGCATTATCTTTCACACAAATCATCTTACAGGCATATTAAAATATGTGCATGTGTTTCAGTATTTAAAGATATTTTTTTTAAAATGTTCTTCCTTCCCCCAAAAGAACTTGAAGTGAGCTTTACATATTATGAGTTCATTACAGATGTTTAATCACCATATATCTTCATCTACTAAGATAATCATGGGTGGAAAATAAATAAAATAAATAAAATAAATAAAAAATAAAAATTTTTCTACAGTTCCTTGGAACTTCTAGAAACTTTGACACTTGAAATATATCAAAACTGTCTTTAAATAATGTATCATGGATTTCTGAACTGAAAAATATCACTCACTTATAATGTGCTCTGTAGAATATTTTAGATTTTATTCTCTCATATCTGTACATCAAAGCAATATTAAATTTAGAAACAAGAACATAAATATTCCCAGCAGTGACTTTCTGCTACTTTCAGGAATTATAAACATTTTAGACAGGAACAAGTTAAGACAAACTAATCACAGATCCTCAAAGTCTACTGAAATCAGTAAAAGAACTACCCCCAACTTCAAAGGCTATGAGCCAGTCCCTTAAAACTAGGACTGGAATGCTTCATTCAGGGGTTTTGAAAAAAAAAATAAAACAATTGAAAAAAGTAATTCACTGTTGTACAAAATAGCTAGTTTTCCTGATGATCAAAAGTTGTTAGTTTTAAAAAATAAATAAGTAAACCAAATCAAAACCCAAAACAGAACATCTGAGCTTGGGAAACAGAGAACATGGATACTCTCCTTAGAGAGTGTGGACTCCCCAACCCACAGATCAGAATTGATTCTACTTGTAAATCTCTACTGCTCACCTTAATACACTAAACTTTTTTTATATAACTTCTCCCATATGCACACATGTTTAGAATCAAACCATTTACTTCACTGAGGTGGAAGAGAATTTATTAATATTTCTGGGGCTATGTGATGCCAGTATAATATGAATTCTACATCCTGAGGCACTCTGTTGAATTGAGCAATGTTTCTCCTCATACCTGATCACCCCTGTAGGACTGTGTCACCTTTACCAAGAGATACTCACATGTGAGTGTTTGTAGGACATAAGGTTCTTATACAGAGCTGTAGCAGTTTGGGTTTGAAAGTGTGTGTAGTTTTATCCGGTAAGACAGTCTTCCTAGCAAGGCATTAAGCAAAACGTGCAGGTTCTTTGGGAGTCTTAGTGTGCTCTGCAGGAAGCTGGGTCTTATTTTTTTTCAAGAGGGACCCCAAATTTTGCAATACATGAGTGAAAATTGCCAGAAATCTATGACTTCAAAGAGCCTTCAAATTTTTCAAATTTTCAAGCCTTTTCAAGTTTTAGTCTGATGATGAAGCATCCATTCTATAATGCTGCTTCTGTGCTATCTGATAGTGAGTTGTTTTTATTTCATCTTTCAGTCTACATTTCATCTTTACTACGCTGTGGACTTGCCTTTTTAAGTTTAAACAAGTGTGGTACAGGGCAGATCCCATCTCTCAACTCTATTATTTCTGGCTTTCTCTTGACCGCAGGAAAGCAATTCTATTTCCATACAACCATACAAATAAACTCGCATACTTTCTCAAACTTCAGGGCCAGAAACATTTTAAAACTAGGGCTGGAAGTTTCTCTGGAAATTTACCGACTTATTCTGGAATAATTACTGCAATAAATTCCAGTAGCTTCGCAAGTGTGGGCACACCCTTGAAATGGAGACAACAATTCTCCAGTAAGGGGTAAATTCCACAACAAATCCTCTCCATAAATTACTGTCTCAGCAAGGATATAACAATTCCTCTACATCTACACATCTGGTCTTGTTTTCAATATCTGCCATAAAATTTTGAATGGATATTTTTGATATGAGGTGATTTTGTCCTTCTTTGTTGTTCTTTTGATTATAATTCTGACCTGTTCCTTTTAAAAACTATTTGAGAATCCTCACCTAGAAAGGTTCACCAATTCAAGACATTATTATCATAATTACTCTTATACTAGTTGGAAATGTTATTTGCTGTTTTCATGACAATAAGAACAAACTGGATCTCTTTGCTCTTTTTATATCAATAGTGTGCTCTTTTTCTACAATAATTTTTTCATTTTTCAACACTTTTATTATTTTGGAAATAGTTTAGCTGTCTTTTGTCTAACTGGTTGCATTTCACACTCAGTATGCTCAACTATCATAACACCAGTTTCTGGACTCCTCGATGTTTTTATAAGCCTCTTCAGCAAATAAATAATAAATTTTTTTAAAGGCACAATTTTTCTTCCTGGAATTGTCATAAACATATATAAACAGAAAAATGCAACAAGTATGTAGTGAAACAAATGATAGCAAAAATTTGCCACATAGTATCTGTCTGCAAGCATGCACATATCTGTATGTGCACATGTGTATTTGCCAGTGTCTACACATTGTGACATTTTACCATCCCTAAGGTACAAATTTTAGTTTTAAGAAAATTGTGCACAGAATGTCTCAAGAATATTTTCCTTTGATCAAAGCTGATATTTCAGTCAACCATTGAACCAAATGAAAATCATTTACACAGGAGATGACTTATAGCAGTGAAAAGAAGTGAAAGGTGGTGTTATTAAAATATGATCAAAAGGAAGAAGTGTTGGTAGTGCATTTAAAGAAGACATGATGAGATCGCTTTTAATTTCTTTATCTAAAAGTATTTTAAAGACTTGCCATCAGGGTGGCCATCCTTCTCCTGTAAACATTTCAAATCTTCACAGGATCAGAGGCCATATGGCACATACCATATACCCTGAGATCTGAAGGACACAGGAAACTCCAGAGATATTTCAGAGGATTGGGGTGATAGTAGTGCAGGTGGAATTCATCTAACCTGCAGTAATTTGGGGAAGTGCAGAGCACAGAGCTTGGTATTACATTTCCTGCTTATGATGGGTCTCCCCACCTCCTGCTTGCTCACCTCCTCCTGCAGCCAGAAGCTGGAGCACTGCTGGCATCCTTGTGCTAAAGTCTTATCATGAGAACTGCATCTGAATCACTTGCAAGTCACGGCTGAAAGACTACAAGCTTCCTCACCCCAGGCTGTGAGATATATGCAAGTGTTTAAACAAAGCTGGTTTCAAAGGCCAGAGTAATTTTTGGTCCTGATCCTTTTGGCCTTAGTGCAACTCCAGAGAGCTGAGTAGTCATAAAACACAAGCGGTATAATGCATTTTGTATATCTTATCCAGTTTTACCACTTAAAGCAGTAGAATTAAAAAGCAATCAGTAGTTCTTAATCACTACTCCTTGGTAGGGTGGGAAAGGGCAAGAGAGATGAAACCACTATGAATATCAAACTAGCCAAGATCTCATTAAATGAATATAATCTTCTACAATGCTTAAACTATTGATCCACCTCAGTGCCTCCAGGGAACTCCTCACATGTGGCCCTCATCAATCCACCCCGAAATCACTCGCTGCCTCCTCTGGAAAAAGAGACATTTGAGGGCATGTCTGTCACTAACCCCTCTCTCGGGCAGTCCCAGAAGAACAGGTCACAGGTGGCAGAAGGCAGGACTTGCACAGTGAGAGTCAGGACTAAGAATCACGCAGGGCTTCCTCCACAGGCCAAGAAGCATTCTCCAAAACAGGTGTGGTAGAGCTGCAGGTTGTTCTCCTTTGCACAGAGCTGGGATGTCCTTATGTCTCTGAGGATAGTGCACCACCAGACTGCGGACTGACATGTGAAATGAGGATAACCTGTCTTGCTTACAGATAACGTCTTTGGACCCCGACAGCAACACATGATGCCAGCACACTGCTCAGTCCAGGATTATCTATTTTTCACCATGCAGTTCATTCAAACTGCTTCTCACCCGTGAGTTAGCCATACATTTCTACAGTTACCTTAGGATCAGCACTCGGTTGGACACTGGAATAAACATAAACGGTAGGGACTGACATAATTCCCAATGAACCAAGGAGGATATGGATTATCTGCCCAGCACGAGACGCAGTCTCTGGGCTTACAGAATGGCAAACAAAGTATTATTTCCCTTAAGAGACCTTTTCAGGAGATTTTCACACACATTTCCTAACCAAGAGTACATCAGTTTTACCATGGGAAGGAGAAATGCGGGGCATTCTGATAACCCGGAAAAACCTGTTTAAGACTTCTGAGCTTGGGGCATCTGCATGTGCATATAAAATATTCTTAAAAGGTGGGTGTATGCATGGAGCAACTACATCAGATTATACACACTTCCACCTCCTACAAAACTATATATGCAAAAGAGGGAGTTTACATGTAAAAGAGAGAGCTACAATTGTCTGCATCAAGATAGACACAAGTTTCAGGAAATTATTTTGGCACAAGAATTGGAATACTAAATTGAAATATAATGATAAAGCATAGAACCATGACACATCTTTGGTTTAGATAAGGCTGCATAGCATAAAACTGTACAACACTGTTTTTATGCCATGGCAGGTGGCTGCAGATTCCTGCCAGACAAACGACAGCTAACATACAGCAGCGCTTAGAGAACATAAATCACACAAACCAATTGCAATATTCAGAAATTCTAACTAGTAAGAGCTCAAGTTACTCTATGGGTGGGCAGAACAAAATAGACTTTGAAATCCATCAGGAAGTACAAGACTTAAAATATGGGAACAGGGCTGATTTTTCATACTAATTGAAGCTCCTTCTAATTCTGCTCACGGTATCTTCTATCTTGCCCTCCTACTGAGAGGAGCAGCTACTTACTGGGAAACATGTGAACATGTGCTTTAGCACACTGCACACATAATACCTTGAAGCTGAAATTTACGTTAGGAAGTCTTCAATTTAAACCAGATAAATAAAAATTTTCTTTCTAGTAGAGTGAATAGTTCTATTTACTTCAACCAGTACATGTGGCAACCAAAAAAATTAAGAACAAAAATTGCCTATGTTTTGCAACTTTTGTAACTTAAATGCTTTCAAATGGCCTAAGTAATTAAATTTAAAACACTTAACATATTTTGTTTTCCAGCATCTGTTTCCTGTTCAGTGATAACATTTTGTCACCGTGTCATAAACATAAAGCCTCTCCATTTTGTTTTGTTCAACCTATGTCCCTCACTTATGAAGAGAAGCTTTTAATCTGAGTAAGAATTTAATTCATTTTTAATATATTTTAGTATATTTTCTTGGGGAAAAAAAGGAAATACTAAATTAAACTAAGGGATCACAATCAAGCCAGAATTTACAGCATACTGTATCTTTTGTTTGAGCAAGCATATTTTTACAAAAGAAGCCCCAGACATAATCCTGCATTTAATGAAAATATGTGGAGATTCTACATTAGACAGAACCCATTGCTTTATCTATGGATTATGAAACTGTTAGGATGTCAAGCACAAGTCAACTTGTGGCTTTCAGGAATTTTTGTGAGAAATTTTTGTGCTGGGATTTTTTCTGCTGTGATCTGTTACAGCAATTCATGTTTCCTTTTGAAGCATCTTTTGAGAGTTTGTGCTGTGCCACCCCGGTAGGACTTTGTATAACATCAGGGCATATGAAGAGCAACTGAATGAGAATGGAAGTGTCAGGTTACTAAAAATTTGGGCTTGCTCCAGCTATCACCTGTTTACACTCCCTGAATAGTGAGAAGTCAGAGAACAGAACTCTTTGAAGAAAACTCAGCAGTCCTATCACTGTGAGGACAGTGGGAGACTTCACAGTGTCATTTGTAGGAAATGAGGAAAAAAGAAGTCCTCCAGCAAAATCAAACAAGTCCAGACTTGTCAAAACTTGTATTTATTTTTGCAAGTAATGGAGTTTTCAAATATTAGAATTGTTTTCAACTGAAAAGGTTAAAAAGAACAGTAGGGCAAATTTAAGAACTATTTTTTGAAATTAATTATCCTTTATATAACTCACTATGTCTCTGCTTTCTGTGCTATTTGCAAAAATACCAAAATCATTATCATGCAAGGAGACTCCTTTGTTCCCTTTCTCCCTATTGTACTGAAAATAATTTCCACATATCAAAAATGGAATATACTTCATGTTAGTATCAACATAAAATTCTTGCATATTGCTATACCTACTCACTAGTTTGGCAGCTATCCATTTTTTGGGGGTAAAGAATTTATTACGTAGAACTGGGTGTTTCCTTGATACAAAAAAATGGGCAAGGTCTCAGTTCCCTGGCACAGCGTAATTCAAGCAATGGGAAGTAGACCTTCAAATTCTGCACCAGTTAGCCCTTAACCAGAAAGCTTTTTTACCATATCTTTCTCTGCAGTGCTGTACCACCATAGCCTTTATTTTCTTCTGGCTTTCTTCTACTTGTTTTAGAGTTGTTTTAATATTTCTCTTATAATGGTCATCAAAACATACATCCTCCTGTACATCCCCGGCATTCTTCATACTGACAAACATCTGTAAGACGCTTCTGATTCTTTCAGACAGCTGATCCAAAGAAGTTTATTTTTCTCTTATGTTTACCTTCAAAGAAGGATGTCATTGCACTAGGGGCTGAGAAAGGAGAGAAGCTGCTGGTCTCAGCTAAGCTGTGGTAGCTGCTTATGCCTATTCTAAATGCAAATTCAACAGAACAAAATAATCTAAGTCAAAGTATGTAGTAATGCAATAATCTAGCAGCATGGACAGGGAATATTATTGTTTCAACTGTTAATATAGCAAGCTGAAATGTCCAAGGTACTGGCTTAAAATAGATTTAACCCATTACAGAGCTTATAGCTGCCACTGTTACATGAACTGTAGCAGCAGCACCATTAAATGTGATTAACAGTTACCAAGGTACTTGTAATTATTTGGAGGACACGCCACAAGAGTTAAGTAGAAATACTGACACTTTACATGGGAGACCCTGTGACAATTAAAGCTAGACCTACCCTCAGCATGTCTGCTTGCAGAAGTCTGGTCTCTATGGTTTGAAGTCATTCAGCTGGACAGGTATGGAAAGCCCTTCTGGGCTGTGTCCTTCAGATAATTCAGGGCACTTCTGTCCATTACAGCACTTCACTGAGGTACACGTAAGGCTCTGTGCAACTGCCAGAAAGGGAAGAGATAGACTTGTGCTTCAGACCTCTGCCAGGTAGCATTGACTGACAGCACTAAGGTCAACACAGACATTAAAAAGTCTGTTAGCTAAATGAAAGCCATCTCACCATGCCCACACGTACGGTGATCACACCTCCCAATGGCAACACATGCATAACCTCACTTGTTATGTTGTTAAAGACCCTCTTGTTTTGTAAAAGGACTTTTACTAAAGGGGTTGTTACTACTTACAGTAGTAATAACTGAGTTGTTACTACTTAGGGTGAAGTTTTCCTGTACTGAGGATGGCAGGGATATGGCATAGCCTCATAGGATTACCCAGAACCTTTCTAGCTGCTTCTGCTGTGGCAAACCCACATCAAGGGAGAGGTTTTGTCCTTTTCAGAGGAAGTGTTATTTAAGTTCCATTGCCCTCTCCAGTCTCTCTAGATTCAGCATGCAATTGTACTTTTCTTGTTCCTTGTATTCAGGAAACTTTAAGAATGTAGGTAATTATGACTAACAGCTCCTGTTCCCCTCCCTGAAAGCATTCACAAAGGACCAGCCACATCTCTCAAAAATGTTTAAAAATCAAGGCAGACAATATTACAAATATTAGTTTAAATGTGTTCTCAGCTGTAAACTTTATTGCCTTCTAAAGTAGCTGTAGATAAAACAATACTGTAACACAGTTTTTAAAGATTCTCAATGTCTCACAAAGTATATTTTACAAAACTTTTAGAAAACTTTTACAAAACAAAATGTCAAGTCTTCCAAACTCAATGAAAGTTATCCAGTCTTCAATCTATCCCACAAGTTCAGCAAGTGACATTTAACCCACACAGCCAGAACAGACTGATTTATGTCCATTCTTTACAGCTGAGTTAAGGACCTTCTTTTCTTTCATTCTTGTATTGTCTCCCACATATATCAGCATACTTCACATGTAAAATAACTCCTTCGAGATGAATTAACTCCCACATGAGACTATTACTAATATATACACATACGAAGCATGAAAGTGATGAAATAGCAGCAAACTAAAAACTACCAGTTCAGATTTATCCTCCTCTAACTAGGCAGGGAAGGAAAGTCATCACCCATAAAGTATTTTATGGGCTGGAATTTAAAACCTCCAGAGGTACATCAAGCAAGATGTTTTGCTGAGCATTCATAGTTTGAAACAACAGGAATGCCCAAGGTACATTTTTCATTTATATGGTGGCAGGATATCTTGAATTTTCAAATAGTGATAATTAGTTTTGAAAGAGTGGCCCTCACTCTCACTATTTCTTCCCTACTATAAAGACACAATTAGCACAGATGCAGGAAAATTTCATTATGCCTGAATATCAGACAGAAAACAATCTTTTCAAGAGATATTCAGGCTTGACAAAACTCCAATTTATTTCACATAGACACATTTTTCAATAGTAGATATGGGTTTTAATCATGAGGATGCAAAGATATCATTCACCAGTGCCCCATTCTGCTTAAAAGTGCTGACAAAGCCCTTCTAGTGTGCATTGCTGTGGTGGCTTAGCAAAGCTAGGAGCTCCAGCTGCCTGTTTCACTTCTCTAAAAGAGAAGTCCTTCAAGGGGGATCTACAACAAAGTCTCTGCCACTTTTGTGTCATCTAGCATTTTGATAACCCCTTTTTATTCACAGCTTAAATCAAGTGAAAGGAAGTGTATCAGGGGAGGTTTAGGCTGGATATCAGGACAAGGTTCTTCACCCAGAGGGTGGCTGGGCACTGGAAGAGGTTCCCCAGGGAAGTATTCACAGCACCAAGCCTGACAGAGTACAAGAAGTGCTTGTACAATCTTCTCAGACACATGGTATAGTTTTTGAACTGTTCTGTGCAGGGCCAGGAGTTGGACTCAATGATCCTTGTGGGTTCCTTCCCCTCAGGGTATTCCATGATTGTGTTCTTCTAAGAGGTAGGTCTGGACAGAAGCCCCTGTTTCTGTTGTCTCCCTTGGGAGAATGCAAGCAGTTATCTGGGAGTGGTGTGGTGATCTCTTGGAGGTGGGTCTCAAGATCTGTGTGAGCTCATCTGTGTGGTTTTCAGTGCTACCTCTCTTCTCTTGCATCCAGTGAGTCTTCAAGTTTTACCAACTTGCTGCATTTTGTTTACATACCATTTGCTGAGGGTTGTTACCTTTGTTCTCCATTTCAGAAGAGAGAGGGGAGAAAAGAACCTTCGGCTATTTTTGCTGTCCTCCTTTATAGAACTCCTTGGTCATGAAATATTTAAACTTCTTCCCATGAGATATCAAACAACATTATCATTATCCTTAATTACAAACTAACCTGGTGTATTTTTATAATTAAAGGGAAGTAAATAACATTTAGAGTTTAACTGTGAGCTTCTGTGGAAGGCAGTGGTTAAGTTAAATCACTTATTGGAAATACAAAATACTATTCACAAAAGATGAAGATGAAATGGGCATAACAACAGACAAATGTGAATCATATCCACAGTACCTTCTATGTCAACGTAAGTTTCTGCATGGCTTCAGCATGAAGAGAAAGAGCCTAGCTCTAAAAAGTAGTTGGGGTAACCATATCATGACACTAAAATACAGCTTTGAACAGAACTATATTTCTTGTGAAATAGGGATGAAAATTGCTGTTGGCACATCCTTAATTAAAAGGTAGCTATCAAAGCCTTTAAACCAGAGAGATTACTGGTTCCCAAAATGTAAAGCTTATACTCTCCTCCTTTTATACAGCCTTCCAAGACACATTTCTGTTTTCAAAGTGTGTATGCTGAGGAAGAGGCATGTGAAAGCTGTGAATATCAAAATGGCAACATACATCATTAACGTGATTTTCAAAGAATTAAAGACCCAGTAAGTAGTACAATTATGGATACCGATTCTGTTCATTTCGAAGTGGTGTGACATGCTGCTCCCTATGTGTCAGGCAGAAGGAATCAAGCAGCACATGATATGCTGCACACCACCTTTCCCACAGGATGGCAGGCAGTATCTACTCCTTGACTCAGAGTGGATCACTGTCCCAAGACAGCTCAAGCCAGTGCTCACTGAACAGTGCCTCAGGGGCAGCACCAGTCCACGCAGGCAGGACCCCAGGGAGCCTGTGCAGGCTGTGGCTTGGGACAGAAGGATGAAAGGCTTTCTGCTGAGTAGGATATGCAGGTAGGCTGCTCTCCAGCAAAGGAGTCAACACCCCCACAAAATCTTTCTGCGATCTGAGCCAGGAAACACTGAGCTTTGGCCAGGCTGAACCAGCAGGGCTGAACCAGAAGGAAGAGAAAATGTGCAGAGCTAATCTACATGCCATGTTGGTACCGCCCCAAACTGCTGGCAATTTAAGTCCCTTTTCCATAGTTGGCTACAACAGAAGTTTTTAAAAGTGTGAAAAAGTTCCAGTAAATCATAGTACCAATAACATACACAAACTTATTTACAGCACTAAGGGTCCCAAGAGGTTCTTAAAACATCAGAATTAAAATATCTTAAAACATTTTATGTTGCAAAAGATAGAGTCTTTATTATAGCACTTGCTCTTTGTAATTCTCTCTTTGAGCTACTGTAACACTATGCAAGGTTCTATACTTTCCAAGGTTGCTGTGCTGTACATCTTGCATGAAAATGTAGCACTAATCTGTAAATCTCTGTGCATTTTCATAAATACCACAGCAAACCTCATAATTGCAGATTATCATCTTAATGCGCATTTCAACACATTTTCATCTGTGTTCACCTGCCACTCTGCCCACTGACTTTCTCTGTGCTAGAGATCTTCTCCAGTGATTTAGCATCTTCCACTGGCTTTCATTCTTAAAGTAGTGTGTGGGCCATCATCAGGAAAAGACAGTTTTCATGAAGCTAAACCCTCTATGTAATGGGTTTTGGCCTGTGTCTGCACACTCCTATCAACATAATGAGTCTAGGAAATAAGTGTATTTGAAATCACACAACAATGCCTCAGACGACTAGTATTTGATACATCCCGATAGTAGTGGTGTTCTGAGGGTTCTTGAAGCCACACCTGTCATCAAGTATATCCTGAATCCACTGTTGGCTAAAGTTTTTTTCCTGGCAGCATAAAAAGCATAAACAGTACTGGACCCTTCACTATTCAGACATATTTACAGAACAAAAGTCTCTTGTTTTGAATCAGCTAAAAATTCTCACACCATCAAGCACCTAGCCTTTGAGTAATTAGATCTTCCACTGGGTGCAGCATACAGCTTTGTGATGCAGGGCACTAGGAAACAGGTTGGGCTCTCTGAATGAACAATGACCGGTTGTCCTGTACATTTACTGGGAGGTAGTAAGATCTCCACTTGTCCCTTAGATATATGAGTCTCAGAGATATCGGATGTCCCATCATTGCCTCCTTACTAGTGTTTGTTCATTCTTTTTTTTGTGGCTGATGAAAAGGTATAAAATGAAATAATACTTATTCTTCATTTTTGAATAATTTATGTATCTTTACCCAGTAGAGATAGGAAGGGAAACAAAGAGCACACATAAAAAATGGATTGTTCTAGCTGTTCCCTTATCCCAGTCAGGGTCTTGCTCATCAACACTGTTCATGTAGGTTGGTAAACCACAGGAATAATTGCCTCACAAATACCCAGCAACACAGATTTTCCTTCTCCAGCCAGAATATCTCCAGGTAGCACTTGACAGAAGTGCTTGCTATTCAGTGTGACTGAACTGATGGCAGCCTGCACGTAGCCTGACAATGTAGTGTCAGCAAACCTGCTTCCAATCACTGTTAAGCTCAGAAGATGACACAGCTATTAAAATCAGCACCTGGTGTCGATATAATGCCAAGTTCGTAGGCAAATCTGCATTTTCTCCCACCAGCCCCTCAATGAATCCTCCAGAGGGGAAGCCAAAGCTCTTGGCATTGGTGGCCTTTCTGCCTCCTACAGAAGGAGACACTGCCAGAACGTGCTGCTCTTCAACAATGCCTGTAACTCAGGTCACAGAGTGGAGTAAGACTGGGCATAGCCTTATGTGCTTTATTGAATTTGAGTTGTTGGCGTGTTACAAACACTTTCCAGCATGTGAAAGGGAAGGTCAAACAGGTTCTTTCATGAGACTCTGTAAGGAAATTTGAATACTGGCACGATTTTTTTTTGGCATGAAAGATACTTCCGTAGGAAGCCCAGTGCCTAACCAGGGTTGTAGAAGTCAGTGTAGCTGCAGTTTACCAGAGTGTGAATACAGCATAGCCGTACAGACCAGGTACTTACAGCTGAGTTGAATGATTTACTTTTCCTTATGTGAATAAATACTATATTGGAGACAGACATAACATACAGAAGCTGATGAAATAAATTTTTTTCACTGTAAGTAAATACGGTGAAGATCAGCAGATACAGTGAAGTAGGAATTAAGAGCAAACCATTCTCAGAAATCCTTTCATACATGTTTTTCCTGTAGTAGTGATGAGTGATACTTTTTGAACCTTTCACTGATACCAGTACCAAACAAGTATCATAAAGTCATAAGCATTTTAGTCTTACTAAAATCTTTTGCAGAAACAGTCAGTGCCATTGCAAAGCAGTCACTTTTGTACCATGGAGGATATAGGATCTCTTCTTCTAAAACACTGTGTTCACTTTTGTTCCCCACTACACAAAAAAAGATGTGAATAGGTTGAAGAAGGGCCACAAAGATTATCAAAGGACTGGGAAACCTGCCATATGAGGAAAGACTGAGAGAACTGGGCTTGTTCAGCCTTGAGAAAAGAAGGCTTAGGGGAGACCTTATCACCATGTTCCAATATGTAAAGGGTGGCTACAAAGAAAATGGAGACTGCCTTTTTACAAGGAATCACATGGAAAAGATAAAAGGTGGTACAAGTTATTCCTGGGGAGATTCCAATCGGACACAAGAGGAACATTTTTCACAATGAGAAAAATGAGTCACTGGAATAATATCTCCAGGGAAGTGGTGGATTGCCTAACATTGGACAATTTTATGATTTGGCTGAACAGGGTTCTGAGCCATCTTGTCTAGGTCATGCTTTTGCCAAGAAAGGTTGGACCAGATGACCCTTGAGGTCCCATCTAACCTGGTATTTTATGATTGACCCTGTGATTGAAAATAACTTCTGACAGTGGGTGCTACAAAGTAGGCTGGTTCTCAGAGGCCTGAGATCTCCTCTGTGTTCACCTCTCCTGTCTCACAGGACCGCATTTTGTCCTCCTCTTCCTCTTCTAGGACATACAGATTATCTACTGAATACTCCAGTCTGCTCTGAAAAGAAGCAGATGTTTCAAAGGACAGAGAAAAGGATGTGAAAACACAGAGAGTCTCAAGGCTATGCTCCTTCTACTAGAGAAGGGAGCCTCTGCAAGTAATTTCTGTTCTGGCTTGCAGGAGAAAGGCAGGGGCAGTGTAGGGCCAGATGCTGCAGGTTCAGGAGAAGCAGAATAAAAGATCTGTATTGTGATCACTGCAAATTGTTACACAGACACAGCAGCAGCACCTAAAATTTCTGAAAACACTTGTTACTGATCATAGTGACCCCAGTACATCACCCAGTATTACCCTATAGATCCATACCCATTCTGTACCTTCTTGTAGACTGCATCTTCACACAGTTCGTGCTTAAAAGAGTAGTCCAGTGGGGCAGAGGGCTTAGTCTAGACATTTGTTGTGATGTTGTGGAACATATCAGGAATCCAATATCTCATAGATCATGGCACCCTTCAATTGTTAGTTATTACTACTAAGTGCCAAAAAACATAGTAGTTTCATAATAGTACTGTCAAAGTTAAAAAAAGCAACTTAAAACAAAATTCTAAATGTTGGTATAGAATAAATTTTCCCTGTTTGTTTCAGTATGAGAACTTATGGGTATCAAACAAAACAAGTCATGAGGTCCAGAACAAACAAAAGGAGGAATTGCTTCATTCAGCGTGATGTTGAGTTGCAGAACAATAGGGGCATTATCATGTTACTGATGGTTTTGGCCTTTCTATGAAGTTCAGTTTATTCCTTGATAAAAGTATGTTTTTAACATTAGAGTACATAGAATAGTTCAGAAGCTGGGATATATCATATAAGTAATGGATCCACATTTCTATAGCTCAACATTTTGAGAAAAAGCAAGTACGTCACTCAAAAATAAATCAAGAAATAAAACACTTTGTCATGCAAGGGCATGTTCCACAGAATAAACAGGCTTCTAAGAAATTAGTTTTCTGTGGAAATTCAGTAAGGAATTTTTAAAAAGCTGCCCTCTCATCACTTATAATATTACTTTGAAGATATTATTAGAACTTAGGATTGCTTTTCCTGAGTCATCTTCACTTAGTCTTTATAGTCTCTTGTTTTTCCATTGTTTTCAACTATTTTTTTCTTAGCTTGTTGCTTTTTAGAAGAGCATAAAGAACTTTGAGGTGAGGAGGAGTGCAAAAATGTATCTAGGGAAAATAAACTGAAGCTTTGCAAATCATGAGCTAGGAAATGTGTGTCAAAGCAGATACAGAACTCCAGACTAAAAACAGATGAACGTCAGAAGAAGAACATCTGCTTTGAAAATAGTTGGCAGCAAGTATCAGATGAGCCTGATCTCTTTTATAATCTCTGCTCTTTTGTTTATATTTTTTCTTATTCTTTTGGTATTTTTATGGCTGTAGCTAATATGGAAGATTTTTTAAGAACAGTAGGATAAAGCTGTAAATACTTCACACAGGAAAAGTATAGTTTATCATCCCTAACAAGAAAATGGGAGGAAAAAAGAAAAAGAGCAAATCTATCAACTCTTTCAAAGTAGAATATGTGGGGGAAAAAAAGATGTATTGCAACTGGGACTGCAGACAATTGCTTAGGGATTAGATCTAGTTACTATTTCTTCTGAGATGTTGATTCTGTTCAGATGTCTTCTTAATGATACTGCTATTTATCAAAGCTGCCTATTTAAGAGTGGTGACAATCTGTATATCTTCTTCTCTTTAATTTCTTCAAATAAACCTACTCTTCTCTGGGAGGCAAAACTCGGACAAAAATTACACTAATGCTGCTCTACAAGTCAGTTACTATATCATCATCTGAGGACACATTCTTTATGTCTGAATATCCAAAAATAACATGCAGACTAAGTCTCAGTTCAGAAATATGCACCTATTTATGTCCTATTGACTGTTTCCTGCTTAAAGATCTGGATATATAAGCACTTTGCTGTATGGATGGAATTAAAGAAATCTCAACTCACTCCCCCTTCTGAATTTCGAATATGATCATAAGTTTTTGAGTGACTAAGATTAGGCTCTTGACTGCAGAGGGAGTAAGTGCCCACAGTTAGCAGTCATTCCATAAGGAACTTAAATTTGTCAACACAGAAACTTGGATTTTTGTTTTCAGTATGTGTACTTTGGAATATAGGATTTGATATAGGCAGTATGGGATTTTTCATTTGAACTACTGAAGTGAGCTCCCAGATGCCAAAGTAATGACAAATAAGGGAAATCAGAATTGTATCATTAAGGTCTGTACTAATATAATTCACAGGAAACTGCAAGTATTATTTGAGCATCTTGACTACTACATTTCTACAGGTTCAAGCTTTAACTGAATAGGTACTGGATCAAAGCTCTGGTATAAAAGAGTATTTTAGAAAACAATTTCAAATAAAGCAGTGACAAAAAAGAAATCAGTAAACTAGTTGTGTTTGTTCTTGATTACTTGTGGGGAAAATAAAGATTGGAAGAGAGAGTTAATTCTGCTTAAGATTGGCAGAAAAAAGGAAAGAGGAAGGGAGAAATAGTACAAGATCTGTGAAACAGACTGAGTGTTTTATTTAAATGGAGAAAATTCTGAACTATGAAGTGAGAATAAAGGCCAAAACTTGAAAAATGCTTGAAAATAGATGTGTGCTGATGTGATTGCAGGGTCTCTATGATCAGACATATGTATTTATAAAGAACATTTTGTCTAAAATAAGAACATTCTTTTTGGTTGCAACTAAGTTCATGATCTTTTAGAAATTGTTTTGCTATAGTTTCCTTAAGGGAATACTTCTGAAACTCTGTGTTTTGATAACATCTGTGCAGGTGGCCAGCTATGATCTCTTCTCCGGATCATTGAATTGCACATCTCAGATTCGTTTCTCCATTCACTTTCTTCCCACTTAGCCTGATTTCATTGCATGTTCTATAGAACAGTTAGAATTGGATTTGGAGTTTTGAGGGGTTTATATTGGTTTTTTCAAAACATGATGTCTTGTGGATGAAACCTTAGCATACATTAATAGCAAAGGGTGGATAATAAAGTGCTTCCAAGAGAAGAATGTGTTACTAAGTACATAATTTTTCTTTAAAGTAGGATGAGAATACAGTGTTTGAAAAATATCCACTGGCTTCTGAAATACAAATTACAAAATCATTGAATCTCCTGTTCCAGCTATGTAAGCAATCCTTCTAATCAAGCTTCAACAGCCTTGGGGAAGTCAAAGCACTGACACAAATCCACCAGCACCTCTGTAAAGAACACTAGGTTATTGAAGTTTGCAGGCTGGTGCAGAACTTCACCCACCCTAACAGGCAGAAAATCACAGTGGACCATTTCAGTACAAGTGAAAAACTCTCTGTAGAAGAGGGAAGAAACTTTATGTTTTCATTGAATGAAACAATAAAGAACAAACATACCAGAAGCTTCTTTCCTCACTTCTTGCATGTGTGTGAGGACAGGTAAGGGCTGTGAAACTTCAGTAAAGTAAGACGCACACTACTGCCCTAGGGATGCTTGTTATTCTTATTAAACTTCAAGAACACTTTCAATACAGAAACTTTTGAAGTTTCAGAACCAGATTATTTTGGTTTGGAATTCATGCAGAATTGTTTTGCATTATCTCAGGTATGGTATTACAAAAAATTATTTTTACATTAATCTAAAAAGTATAGGGAAATATACTGAAGGGAACTGGATGACCATACAGCATAAACTGACACTATTCCTTTGATTTAATTTTAACTAAAACTTACACAGCTGAGGATCTAACACAGTGAGAAAAAGTAGCTTGCCTCCAGTCATATCCATGTAATAAAACCACAACTTCTGACTCCCAATCACAGGTAAATTAGCTATTACTTCCTACAGGGTGTATCTACATTATCCTTGAGGACAATCTCCAAGCCAAATTCCCAATCTTCTGCATTATCTAGATGTGGCAAGGCCTTTGAGGCTTCCCGTAGCATGATCCACCTGTGAGCCAAGAATGAAAAATCTCCATTTTGCTTAGATCTTAAGGTACTCATAAGAGAACAAGTCAAAGCTGCCTCCTATGAAGACCCACAGGGGGAAAAAAAACACAGGCAAACTGCAATAAAAATTTGGGACCAAAGACAGGCAAAACAGAGCTGTTTTATACTCCCAAGTCATAAGGTCAGAGACCTGCTGTTGCAGCTGACATAAATGGCAGACAGAATTTTTCTCCCTGAAAGTCAAAAACTAATGGAACTACATTCAAAGCTAGTATTAACTAGAGCAAGTTGCTCTGGAATTGACTGTGCGGAGTGTTGCAGATTAGGGTAAGTCTGATGACACACTAGGTGATAACAGTGAGCCAGTTTTTCAGGAAATGCCAAAGGGTCTTGATTTTTCTGCCTAAAGGTGCTGTATCTGAAGTTCTTAACAAACATTATGACTCTCAAGGAGATTGCAAGTGCTGTAGCAGGAAGTGGGAGTAGGTATCAGCAACACCTGGACTAGCAACACCCATATGATACAGCAGAAACAGGATGTTAGCTTTTATCGGGATGGCAATGCAGATAATGCAGGAGGTTGAATTTGGGTATTCTAAAGCATCATCTCTCCTGACCACAGGACTGACTTGCCTCATGGCACAATATCCCCCTAATGCTTTAGGAGAGTGATGGTAAGCATTTCTGACATCAACCAGGACCAGGATAGACAAGCATTGCTTCAGGGACAATGCTGATCTGCCATAAAAGTTTCTGAAAATGGTCTTCCACCTCTATAAGTCAGCAGCTCACCACTGATCATCAGAAGACAGCAGCCCCAGCAGATGTGCATGATGAAAGCTTGTAACTGCACCAATGCTGCTGGTGTGATATTTATAATAGGATTTATGCCACACTTAGAAAGGCTGCAGCTAGCACAAGCAATGTCTGCATGGCCAGTGAGTGGGCTATAACAATGGCACTGCTTTTCCTGTGATGATTCTTGACCTCGTCTCTGAACATCTCTTGGAGATCCTACATACTGAAGTAAAGCAAAGGCAAGGGGTGCAGTGAAGAGGTGCAGACAGCATGTATATAAAGCAACATGATAAACCATTTGATGTATATGATTCAAGTATGCAAGGCATAGCACGAATATTAGATATGTTAAGCATGGAGCAGGGGTACTAACCCCTTTCTTTGGTTTGATTATTTCTTCCACAAAGAATTTTTCCCAAGATTTAGTTATAGTTAAGAAACATCTCCAGAAAATTCTTATTTCTATCAATTGACTATCTTTTATGGCTTTGGACTTTGTTCTGTTTCCTTAAAAATTCTTAAAGAGGAATCTAAGAGCTTGAGATCTGCACATGGTAAAAAGAGAAGGATAAACTCGCTAAATATTTCTCAAGGAAGATTCTGTCTAAATTTAGAAAAATTTAAGCAATTAATTAGGAAGACAGCATCTCCCTCTGCAGGACTTCAGAGACACCTCTCTGGTTTTGCACAGGAATCACAAGTGCTTCTTCCAGAAAAGCTTTTTAGATACCTAGAGAGGGAGTAGAAGTTGGGTCCTCAGTTTCAGTAATCTCAGGTCTGTTCCTACCCCAGTAATTTCAGTGATTACAATCAAGCATCTAGAGAGCAACCTAATGGATTTCAGACCACTTGTGTTTGAATGCCTTGCTAGATTAGTGACTACAAGAGAAAGCATGAGCTGCTGATCAGAAAGTGTGAAAGTGAAGTGTCATCATAGATAGGTTATTTCTGGCTCTCATACAGCCTGTTCTGTGTCTTATGCAAATCACAATATTATCCTCATTTTATGTAAGGAGTAAAAATCATCAGCAGCTTTTGGAAAAACACTCAACTATAGAGACAACTGTTGTTATTGTTACACACATCTGGCCAAATTTTGAGGAAGCCATCAAATAAGAAATAGCAGATAGTTCAGGCTGACAGGCTCCACAGTGAAAAGTAGTATCATAAATGCAAAATGCAGTGTTTAAGCTTTAGAAGGTTAAATTAGCAATAATTAACCTTACTTCTCTTTTTCATATGTGTGAAAAAAAGATCAAATACCTCTAATAAAGCATCAGGAGTTGTTTTTGCTTAAAATACAGAGAAATAAAAGGTGCTTTCTGTGAACAGCATTGTTCTTAAAGCATTATTGAAATTAAAGGCGTTATTTTAGTTCTGTACAGCCCACCCATAAACTTTGTTTCAATAAACATTTCCAGTTTTACCATGAAAGCTACAAATGCAGTCTTATCAAAAAACTTTCTGGTGATCGAGAGTTGTATGTCAGAAGAGCGCAAATTAACGTTAAAAGTAAGTAGACTGGATAATTTTCTTTTATTTGAATAGATGGAAGTGGAAATTAGAGAAAGAGAGAAATTTAAGGTTTGTTCATATTTTTTTTCAGCGGTGCATACCTGGAAGTCAGATCCATCACCTGCACCACACTCCTTTGTACCTGCAACACCTCTTCTCCATCTCAATTACCAGAACATCCCCCAAAGGCCTGCCTGGATAGGTGACCCAAACCAACATTTAAACTCTGTCCAGCTAGCAATAAACCTACAGCACCTTTTGTAAGGTTCTCGAGTCTTTCTGGAAAAGTTCCCTGCCGTGTCCAGGGAGCAGAGCGCTGCTTGCCGGCGCGGTGTTGCCCACAGTGCGCCATCCCACCAGCAGAAGGCTCCCTATCCCTATCCCGCCTATCTCGGGAGCACCGGCCACGAGCTGGAAGGGGGAGCAGGCAGGGGAGCGGCCGGGCTACAGAAGGCAAGGAACGGGGGACAAGAGCGGAGAGGGAGGGAGCTGCAGCCCACACACGGGGAGCAGAGCGAGGGATCTCTACCAGACACTTTATCGCTCCCGCGCTCGGCTATCCAGTACCCATTATCCGCTGATTGTTTGCTTTTGTTATAATGCTTAAGGCAACGGTGTCTAGCATATTGCCTCTTTCTACTTTTGCCTTTTAAATGAATTCTCGGTTACTCGGTGTGCAAATATTTGCATGAGTCTCTCAGTTGACAGGCTCGTATCGCTTTCATCTGCACATGTGGTATGCCCAAAGTACGGGGTATACGCGAATGAGAACTTCAGTGACATCTTCAATATGGCTGATTATCCTAAAAGCCATCCTGCTTGATATCTGTGTGTTTTATTAATAGCTGAAGAACAGAGGGCTGAATTAATCTGTGCTAAAAGCTTACTTAGCCTCAGATAACAAAATATGAAATTCAGTAATACATGGCTTCTGCCTTTCCTCTGCACTGCAAGAGAGAAAGTCACAGCAGCCTAGAGGATACCCCTGCTTGACAGGATCCTCCAGCAATCCTGGGGACTATGAACTGCAGCAGCACAGAGAATGTCTGTCCATGTAGTTTCATGCCGCCAAAAGCCTCCCTCTGCGGAAGCGCAATGGTGACCACTTCAAATCTACTTTAGCTAAAAAATGCCTTTACACTGAAAAGCACTTCTGCGAGTTACTTATGGCAGCTTTACAGCTCGTTTACGTAAAGGAATCATGAGCCACAGATGAATCAGGCTCAAATAAAACGGTTTGCAAAAGGCCACACAGTAAGCAGCAGGGAGGACGTGAGCCAGGGACTAAGAGCGTGCTCTATTGTGCTTGGTTTTGCCAGTGTGAAAAACCAATGCCAGCGTGCAAAATACACCACTTTCTCTGCTCCAAACATCGACAAAGAGACGAACAAAAGTAGTTTTCTCTCGTGTCTTACAACTGCCTAGCAAGCCGACCTTCACGTCCAGCTTTCAAAACTTTATGGAAAATTGTAGCTCCCTTTTGCAGACAAAATTATAAAGCATCTTTTAAAGAAAACTTTATAGCTACACTGTTCTCGCTTCTCGGGAGGAAGCTTAAATGTAGAGAAGGCTTTGAAGTGAGCCTTGGGTTTGTTACAATGGACTAACCTGATTAGAAATCATGCAAACTCTTGCTGCTCTTTAGCTGCATTCCCCCACAGGCTGTATTACAGCTCTCTAACCAGTCCCACAGCATTGAATGATGTCATGGGATCTGCAGCTCAGCGAGATGAAAGGGATAAAGCGGAACCCGCTGGCACTGGGGAAAGCTTCCAACACACAATCCACAACACAGCTTGGGAACTCAAAAGCTACAGATCCAGCCACTCAACCCCAAGCATTTCAGAACCGTGTGCATTCTCCCAGCACAAGCAAGGAAGGCAAAAAAGAGCTAGTGCAGAGTACTGAAAGGCAGAATTTAAGAGTGCAACTACCTGCTGGAAAAGGAGCTATTTTTCCTCGCCAAAGCACTGCCTTTGATGTACGGCAACTGATCACTGATCAGATTACAGGCATTTGGTCTCAGTGCTCGTCTGCCTTTGATCTGCATGGTTAATTTTATTTTCCCGGATTTGGAGTTTCGTCTGGGCTTGTGCTGACATACTTTTATTCTTTCTTTCTTTCTTTCTTTTTTTTTTTTTTTTTTTTTTTTTTTTTTTTTTTTTTTTTTTTTTTTTTTTTTTTTTTTTTTTAAGGAGGTAAAAGCATTTAATACAGAAGCTCTGGCAGTGTGAAATTAAGCTGCAGAAAGTCTGGCACTGGAAAACTTCATCAGATAACAGGTACTGAATTTTGTAATTTTTTCAGTTTTGTGTTGCAAGATTTTCAGAAATTATAAAGTTCACATAACCAATAATACTACACATAATTGTGTGTACAAAGTTCAAAAGATTGTTTGAAATTTATGCACCATTTTATTTGCAGCTCTTGGGCAGACTATCTAGAATAATATACAGAAAACTGACCAAACTCCAGTATTTTTCAATGTTTTGGGGGTACATAAGATTTTGGGGTTGCACTGCTCATTCTTACTGTCTATAGTTTTGTAAATTTTTATTTGAATGCATGTATTACATGACTCAGGGGAGTATTTATTTTCTAAGGAAAGACCAACCATACTTCCTACACACTGTAACACTTTCTTTGCTCTCAGTGCATTTATTAAACTGTGTCTTCTTCAAACAACACTTTTAAGCCTAATAGTTCTGTATTTGAGATTAAAAAAGTCTCCACTTCCACAAGTTATTAGAACTAAATTTATAATCATAACATCCTTATACACAAAAGGAAATGGTTTTAAGATTGAAGAGATGATAGTTTCGCTGTACCATACAAAATTTTGAAAATAAAAGTAACATTTTAACCTGATGATAGAAGTTTCCTCTAAGGCATTTTAATGAAGATATTAAAGAAATCTTAGTTTTATCTAGACCCAACAGCTGGTTTTGCTGAACTTCATAGAAGTTTTGCTGTATTTTAGTGAATGCAATTTCCATTCACAGTGTTTTATATTCTATTCCTCAAATTTGTATTTATGAAAAGTGTTGTGTTGAAGAAATTTTAAGGCATCTACTCCAGAAATTCATTATAAGGGAACAATCTTTTGAAGATTTAGGATTATTCACACATTTGCAGTTTTAAAGGGCCAGATCTTTGTGTGAGTTTGGGCCAAATCCGTGAGTGTTCTGTGCCTGCAGCTGGAGTCAGACTGTTAAAATAAGACTCAACCTCCTTCTCTAGTATTTAAATATAATTTAGATTTTCAGAAGAACATAGAACCCATAATTGGAACCAGACTTGCAAACATTCCAGACACTGAAGTCTTTGGAGATCTAGTCTTAATAGTGGCTAGTAAGAGCTTCTGAAATACTGACATATATTCTTAAGTTTAAATTTAAGTGTATACAAATCTTAACTACGTTTATTAACAAATTGCAACTAAAAGTCAGCATAAATTATAGTTGTTAAGCATCACTTGAAAACTTCTTTGAGAGGTCTACCAGCCCACAGGACCCTCAAGATGTTCATATTTCTGTATGCACCATAGTGAAACATGCAAACCCAAATTTTAACAGTCTGCTTGCATCTGAGTAAGATCAAGTTATCAACACTTCCAGATGAATGAAGTTACCTTTCATTAGTCAGTCTGCAAAATTTGTTTCTTCCAATTAAAACTGTATTTGTATATAAAAAATTTCCATTTACTGAATATCAAGAGAAAATATGCCAGACACAGATTAACTAGGCCTGACTTGGTATCATTTAGTTTTCTATGCCACCAATTAATTCATATTCTTACTTAACAAGTCAATTATATTATAAGGAAAGTAATTAGCACTGTATGAATAATATGTGTATAGCTGTCAAGGAAGAATATCATTTAAGGCACAGCCAAAGCCAAATTTAGTATTTCTCCCTAAGTAACGATGTACTAAAACATGTTCCTGTAACCCTGAAAAGATGGCTTTATTTATTAATTCTATACTTCACTGATGAGCTTATCTGCCTTTCCAGTCCCCTCTTGCTTGTTGCTTGTTTTCCAATATGTACATTTATTTTCTGAGGAAAATTGGTTCTAAACCTTACTTCTACTTGGTGTAAAGTAGAAAGAGAAGCAAATATTTTAAAAATAATGCAAGGATTCTTTTTCCTCAGAAGTCAAAATATCTGTGCAAGTCTAATACAATTAAACTATCACTACAAGGATCTGACCCATCACACAAATGGGTGAAGCTGCACACAGAAGTAACACTGGTTAATCAGATAGGTTACACTGTTGGGTAGGATTTGCATATATAATTATTTGCAACATTTGGGCCTGAAAATGCATTTAAGAAAGAAAGTTTTTTTCATTTTCTAAAAAGTCCCTAGAATTTTATGTAATCTCCCCAGATATTGAAACAAAGATGGGCGTCAACCCAATTAAACTGAAAAATATCTTTACTTGTCTGTGTATAAGTGAGGCTGAAATGAAAGCACACTTGAACACATTCAAGCATGGTGGGAAGAGGATTTTCAACATTTTTGTTGTTTTAAATAGCAGTTCTCTGACAGTTTAGCCTGTCATTGATCTGACTTTTAAAGATTAAATAGTAATAATTCTTGGCACTAGTAACTTTGCTTTTACTAAGAGCTGTATAAACATTAATTAATCCTCAGGCTTAAGCCTTCAGAAACAAAATGTTCACAATGCTTTTTCAAGCAAATCTGACTAGGAAACTCACAAGTATATAATTTATGTATTAAAATAGCTTGAGCAATTTCTGATTATAAATAGAGCCATTTCCAAACAGTGTGTCTTAGATAACATCATAAACATATTTTAAGGTTTGTAGTAGTTATGATTATCAAAAGACATTGCACAGTTATACTGACATCAGTTTCCAACAGCTGTCATAACAAGAGTAGATCTATCTCACAGTTGACTGGGGGAACTGTGTTAGCATTTGAGATATGGAGATAACAACTTCCTATTGCTGTACAATTTCTGCTTCCACATCAGATATGTCACGCAACTTAGTCTTATCAAAGGGGTCAGCTGAAACAGCTTTCCAAATATTTCTTTTTTGCTTTCTCTGTTGTAGTGAGAATCTCTGTACTAGTTCCTCTAACAATTCACTGCTTCAATTTCCTGAGAAGCACCATGATTTAAAACAAACACTGCAACTTTCAACATCTTTCAATGATGAATGGAACTAACTCATCCATTTTACATTCAGAGGAAAGATTTTACATGCTACAACAAGGATTTAAACATTTACGTTTCAGTGTTACAGACAGCACTTTGCTCTTAGTTCATTAGCATAGTAACCCACTGTCTGATGAAAGTCTTAATGTTTCTTTATATGGTAATGCTCAGTGTTTAGTCAACACTTCAAGAACTCTGGGGTATTTTAATACCCTTGTCTAACTATACTACTTTAAAACAATTATCTGAAACATACATGATGATTCTGCTAAGAAAAACTCATGCAATAGTTTCACTGGTGGCTCCAGACAACAGATAACACACAAAAGATTGTCTGTAAATAGCGAGACTGTGCACAATGCTCAGTGCTGTGCAGCAGCTGCTATTCACAACAGATGCGCTGCTGTTGCGCTGCAGTATGCCATTCCTCACTGAAATTCCAGCCTCTTGCAGAGCTCCCCCTGGCAAGGGTCCTGAAGCAAAACTCCTCTTTGAAGGCTCTTTAGAAGATAATTACATGAAAACCCCTGTACATTCTGAATTGTTTGGGTTTTATAATTGAAAACAACTAGTTTTGCAGCAATCATTTCTCTCTTTGCATGCATCTTGCTGGTTTTCTATAAGTACTCCTTCCTTTTAGAGAAGCCCGTGTGCCTGGCAATCTTCAAAATTTTATCTGTGAGGAGTTCCAAAAATTCTGTTTATTTGAAAATGCTTTACTGCCAAGTATACGCATTTGCTCATTTTTTTCAGAACCTCAGTTCCTTGTGTGTCCATACAATTGTCTAGACTGTAAGTGGATGATTAACCTTTTCATTAGAAGTAAAACTAATGACCTGAAATTCCTGTAGCAGCAGTTCTTTTACCAAGGTATCCAAGATTGTTTTCACCAATGTTGGAGCTTCACTAACTTCAGGAAAACTCCTAATTTGTGTCACAGTAAGTAGCAGTAACACCCAGTCTAGCAACTGTGAGCAATTTACTATCCGTGAAGGTCTGGATTTTTTCATTTCTCCATGGATACTGGCATTTGGTATTGACACTGTGCTTACAGCTGGGTGACTTGTTACCTGAAGAATGGAAAAAGTATTTCAGACTCTGAGCTAGCAGGAATAAAAAGCTACGTAAGTACTTTGGGAAGGAGGGTTTGCAGAAAGAAGAGTTTACAGAAAGGAGAATTTGCAGCGTGTTGTCAGAAAACCTCTGTCATGCTTTTTGAGCAGAAGAGGTGCAAAAAGGCTTTGCTGAGTTACAAGGACTCATTCTACACTCACCTGAACAGTGGCCAAGGGTCAGTCCCTTTAGCACAGCCCAGCAACCATGAGCCTGAGCTCCCTCTGAGGGGGATCAGCAATGCCAAGGCTGCAGCTCCCAAAGCCCAGGCAGCCTCTGGAGGCAGGGGTGGGCACAAGGGTGCCCTGTTATCCTGTCCTCTTGGTAGGATTAAAAGGACACCACTGTCTCACTTGTGATTCACCCTGGCTTCACACCACTGGTAGAAGACACACACCCTCACTCACGCCCTCCCAGCGTGGACACAGAACTCCATCCATCCATCCATCCATCCATCCATCCATCCATCCATCCATCCATCCATCCATCCATCCATCCATCCATCCATCCATCCATCCATCCATCCATCCATCC
>VZTJ01002354.1:2232513-2285218 GCA_013397795.1 Orthonyx spaldingii | reverse complement strand
CGGCCGGCCGGGGCTGCCGGCAGCCCGCGGCGTGGCAGGTGGGTGCTTGCGACATCCGGGCGGGCCCGAGCCCCTCCGCCGCGGAGCGGGGTGGCCGCGGGGACACCCCCGGCCCCCCCCGGGGTACCGGGCACCGCTGCCCCGAGACCTCCCCGCCCGGCACCAGCCCGCGGTAGGCGCCGGGGGAGGTGATGGCAGCGAGCTCCGCGGAGAGCGCAGGCTGCGCGGCCGCAGCGGGGAGGGGGAGGGCTCAGCCGGGCCCCTTCGTCCCCGCGGTGGCTCCGGCTCTCCGCGCTGAGCCGCCCCCCGCCGTCCCGCGGTGGGCGCGCGGGGCTCGGCGCCGCCAGCGAGCGCCGCGGCTGCTGCTGGTTGGTTCCGCAGGTCTCGACAGCCCCGAAGTGGCTGCTCCACGCCCCGGAGCGCGGCGAACAAAAAGCCCTTGAAAGCTGGGCTTTCATGTTCACAAGCGCTTCTCGTGTCTGCTGCGTAAATAAGCTGCTGTTTACTTCAAAGAATTTTAGAGCCGGAGTTGAAGGAATAGGAGCTCCTAACTTTTTCTTGTGGCTGGTAAGGTTGAAAAGCCCCGATTACAGTTCGGTTTATTGAAAAGCTTTTAATTGTTTGACTTCCTTTCCTGGTGGCTGTTCCCATTAATCTGACCTTGGAGCGAAAGCTTTACCTGATGTTCGTGAAAAATTGAGATACTAAATACTTATTTGCCACTTTTGTATTTACTTTGGATGGATGCTTTTATCAAGTTCATAAAGTGGTCCAGTAGCATTTAATATGAGTAAGGGCCAAAAGGATTCAAACTGTAGGTAAGAGTCTTAACTACTGCGTAATCTCTTTCAAGCACTCCTTCACCATCAGGTGTAAAGCAAGTTACTTAGGTATGTTACCTGGGAGCTTGCTACCGTAAGGGAAGAGGGTTGAGGGTTTTGGGTAGGGTTTTTTTGTTGTTTTTGGTTGGTTGGTTTGTTGGTTTTGTTGGGTTTTTTCAGACCTAGAAGTAAGCTTCTGTATTAGGTAGTTTAATAGTAAGATGCTTAAAATGTCAGTTAAGCAGGCAATAAATTACTTTTTCTCACTTTCCAGAACTTGCAATCCTAATAAAACAGAATGGTGTGAATGAAAGTAACTCATGTCTGTGGTTTTTAAGACATTGCATGCCATCCAAAACTGCTTAAGGGTGGCTGGATAAATGTAGCACATTGGCATTGCACCATTGCAATAGTTACTGTATTAACCAGTCCAGTCCTTTATAATTCATGATCTCTAAAAATTACTTTGAAAAAGAATTATTAGTATATTTTGGTGTAAAGTATGACTATAATACTGGCATTCTCAATGTATTACTTATTCACATATCTGAGTACAAAAGTACAAGTGCATCTTGACACTGAGCTTTCATCTAGCAAACCAGTGTCTCCTAGAACTTGAGACTGGAGAGATGTATTAAACAGAAGGAGCCACAATTTTTTTTACCACAGTTTTGATGTTGTATGAGTAGTCTCATCAACTTCAGTGAGAGTGGGAGTTCTTGTGTGAATCATGGGCTCTGATTCTCTAAAAAGCTTTGTTTACGTGTAGGAAAAATGTCACCACATTGCACCTTTGTTACAATATTTCACTCTAATATCTAATTAATGATAAGCTGGGTATGTTGAAGAACACAAATGATAAACTGCTTTATCACCATTATTCCTGTAAAGTCAAGTACTTCAGTTAAGGTAACTTGAAGCATATGGTACTCAGAATGAGCACAAATATTTCCTGGCTGTGTGTAAACTCCTCATTTCCCTCAGCCCCTAAAATACATCTAAGTGTTTTCGATCACCAGCAAGGTTCTAAGTTTAATCTGCTACCTTTGCCTTTACGAAATTAAAAATAAATTCCTAGCTGCCTAATGTCATACACTTTCATGTATGACAGGTTCTGTAAAATACAGATCTATTCAACGTCATATTTAATGTGATGAATGCGCCCTAGCTGGCAGTATGGAGTTTTTCCCCACATTTCTTGGAAAAATTGGAGCAAATATGGTCAAACAAAGCCTCGTTTACTTCACAAAGGGGAAGAGTGCAAGGGTTGTGGGCAGGGTATAAAGGGAAGGTGTTCTAGACCTGTGAGACAGAATAACAATGTGCAGCTTCATAGTGGAAGTTCTTGTCCCTAACTTGCTCCCTTTGTCATTGCAGCAGCATAAGTACTTTCCCTTCTCTTGTTTCTTGCCCGTGGGGCACTGACTCTGCTAAAGCCATCTGCCACTCCTTGTCGTTTTATTGCGTGCAGTTGACAGCTGCGGGTGGGAAGTAGGTGGCTAGAAAGGAGCCGAGACCCTATTTGTTGGATACCAGAGACCTCTGTTGGCAAGATAACATGATTAAATTTTCATTCCTCTTTCTTACCCAGAACTTCTCAGAGTACTCTGCCAGTGTTATAGAGCACATGGAAAGTGGTTGTCAAGTAAAAACATCAAATTAAATGTGGGAAGACTTGGTTGTGAATTAACTGGGAATTCACAACTTCAGGTTAAGTGAATGTGAAGTTGGGACTCTTTGCCCTTTCTAAAGTTTCCCTTGGAAGATGGATGATGTTGACTTCAAAGTTTTGATGCTTACGTGTCTGAGAAACCTGCTAGTCAGCCATAATTTAGTCATGCTGCTTTGATTCTTGAGGTGGTGTGTCTTTCACGGTGGAACTGTAAGTCTTTTGGAGAGAAAGAAGGAATGTTTTTCTGACATGGACTTTGAAGTAAAATGAAGACTACTGTTCAGGCAAGCTAGTAAATGTAGGAGTAAATTTTAGAGGACAATGGATTCTAGAACCTTGAAAGGCTGTAAGTTCTTACTTCCACAATACATTTATTACATGTTTCTAATTTATTGTTTGATATTGCCCTCTTTATGCATATGCATAGTAGGCCCCAAACGACCTTAAAATTATGCAACCACATTTCCTAATGCAGGTTCTCTATCCTGAGTCCAGTACATTACCGGTGATGATTGCTTTTCGTTGAGTATTTTAGGTAAGCATATTACTGTTAACCTAATAAGATATATTTGGAATGATTTAGTGACCTCAAAAACTCTGTCCGCTGTTTTCTTTCTTCTAATAAAATTGAGTATAACTGAACTCTGCATTTTAAATGTCAGTGTCTGGACAAGAGCAAATAATCTTTAAAGGTATGGAACCTCTGTTTGCTCACACATGTTTCAGAGGCAAAAAGCTTCTAATAACTTCTTACTTGAAAGCAAGAGGTGAATGGCTGGTGTCCAATAGACATCAGTATAATGCCACTTGATATCATGAGAGAAGAAATTTGCCCAATGGCAGCATATTAGTAAGTGCTACAGTCCCTGCTTTTAAAGCAGGACTTTTGACCAAACTGGAGATTGAAACAGGAAACATGTAACTGACACAGTTCTCTCTCCTTTGGGACTTTAGTTCAATACAATAAGTTATTAATGTGCCTTAACCATTAAAAGCCATTAAAGTGCCTTTCAGTTATTTTTATCAAAATGTTGTCATGGAAGAAACATTTTATTTGTGCCCTTAACAATGGTTATTTCTTGTACGCTGGCTCATTTCTTTCTCACATGTTAGTCAGTACATAGCCTTTGGTGTTGTTTTGATACAAGTGGTGACAATGGGCACAATGATGGCAGTACCACAGGCATTCATACACATCTGCTGAATTTATTTGAATGTGTTTAGATGCTACTAAAATGCACTGGTGCTACTGAAGTGCTCTGAAGTTTAAGGTCCATAGGCCTACAAGCTTCTTTTGGAATCTTTGGTACTTATAGAAGACATTTAGAAGATGTCTCATATCCTAGACCTAAAGCTGTAAGATCTCATGAATCTTGTAATGATCAATCAAAAAACTGAAGCTTAGTTAGGTGTGTAGATAAGTTGGAGAAGTCTTTGATAGTTTGATGCCAGTTTTAAAACATTTGATTTTGAAAATTTACTCTGGGTTGTGGAACTCCTGGTGACTGGACTTGGCGAAGCTGTTGTAAAGGCAGTAGATTTTCTTTTAAATGGAAGACAGGTCACAGCTGCAATGAAATTCACACCTAAGTGAACAAAATGTATTTTGGCACAGGATACTTTACCATGTGCTTTTTATGTTCTAGAAGTCTTAGAGGTACATGCTATAAGAAGATCATCTCATAACAGATAGGGCAATTCCAAAAGCAAAATACAAGATGTCAGCATGAGCAGCAAGATTTTTAATACTGCTTGTTGTTATGTACGACCTTCTGGTAAGGATTGGCATATGATTTTTATTCCAATCGTGACTCCAGATTATTAAAATATGAAAATACATAGTTAGCTTTGTTTCAGTATTGATTTTAATAAGTTGTGTATATACTGATTTTTTGACAATGTGAAATCTTCAAGTTATTGCATATTGGAGAAAAGGTATAGGGTTAATATACCTGAATTACATTAAGCTAATGTAGTTTTATTGCAAATAACTAATCCGCAAGGCAGTTAATTGGGCTGTTCTAAATTTTCTTTATTTTTTCTTGCTTCTGGTGACTTGCACAGAAAAAATAGACTTCTTAGACTATGTTATAGCTCCATATTTTGGATCATTAGGCTTAGTACAGCTCACCAGTATTGTTTGTATTGAAAATTCTGTATGAAACTTGACATAAAAATATACAATTATTACACTCTTCAGTTTCTTTTTGATGCGTTACACATCTATTTTCAGAAGCAAAAGTAAATATTAAAATCTAAAATAAAACTTACTTTTAACCTTAAGAAGAATCTTGGTTTTGAAGTTTTGGTAGTATTATGTAGATAGTAATAACTACATTAGAACTGTACTATGCTTTACTTATTTTTTAATTGTTAGGGAATATATATGACTTGGAGAAATCACTTGACATTCAAATCTAAGAAACTCAAATATATTTGCAATTTTATTTTACTTGCACACTTTCTGTAAAGTTTTAGCTCCTATAGCAATTAAGAAAGCACATGAATTATTTCTTTTGTCCACTAAACAGTATTACATGAAATCAAAGAGTTAATGGGGATTTTTCTCCCAAATCCCATTAATTTCAGCATGATTCTTTGAATCTTGACTATTTAATCAGTTTCTTTAATTTAACTCTTAGACTTCTAACTTTACTGTCTTGTCTTCCCTGAATCAAGTGAAGTCAAGCTTATTTCACAGGACTGCTTTTCTGTAACGCAGTGTAGAGTTGTTTATTTTATTACTATTCTTAGTTATTTTTTAATTTCTTCATATATTAGTCTTGAATTTCTGTAGCATTCCAAGGGGAATGGACAGCGAAATTGAACAGGATAAAAATTAAGACTTTCTTGATACTCATTTCAAGGTTACTGAGGTGCAAAGTCTCACAATTTGTCGCTTATCTAATCTGGTTTTACTTAGCATATATTCAGTTACTTTTTGGCCACAAGATATAATGTGTGATGTGTGTGTTTACCCATTTTGTATCTTTCAAAAAAGAGATGAGAAATGTTTCTTGAAATTTCTGAGTTCCCTTAACAATATTTTTACTGTCTCTGTCCAGTGTTTGCTGTTGTTAGAAATGGTTTTGTTTTTAAACACCTATTTTTTTTCAGCATTGAAATTGTCAGCTTCTCATGACTTAAAAACTTTTAAAATTTGTTGACTCTCCTTTTTCATTTTTCTAGTTGTTCTACAGTACTTTTTGCATGAAGTTGTGTTTTGGTCATCCGAAATTATTTCTGAGATTTTTCCATTTCATGTTTCTTGCCTTATTTTCTTTTCATTCAACTTAAAAGGAAATTTATGTTGAATACTATATCTGTATGTATTTGTATTCTTTGAGAGTATGTCTTCTCTTTTACCCATGTTGACATGCATTTAATCTGATAATTGTCATTGGCCCATAGACCATTGCCATCACTAAGTGAGAAATAACCATAAAAATGTCATCTTGGCTTTCCCGTGGAGTGCTGACACATCTCTGCCTGTTTTGTTCTTTCTAGTAGACTTTTGCTCTTTTTACACTTCAAAATACGGCTTATCTTAAAAAATATCAACAGTGACACTGAAGGATACTTTCTTTTTATTGATTAGCATTCATTAACTTGGGTATTCATGCAGTAAAATGCGAAATTGTGTGTTAATTATAGTTTATGTTCATTCTGGTTGTATGTTTCTTTAAGGATATTATGCTTGCAGTAGTTCCATAATGTAAAGCATTTTGCAGCTGTTCTTAATGGGTTTTTTCTGCCATTTTCCTTTTGTTTTGGGTTCCATCCTTTCATTTGTGAGTCTCTACTCTTAAATGATAAAAACTACTCATTTTGTATTTTAAAACAGCATAACTAAACATCAGTCCTTAAGCTCTGAAGCAGGCCAGAAATGCTTTAAACATTATTTTCCTCATGTAGCTGAAAGCAATTACATTATATGACTGTCATATAAGGTATGAAAACTAAGATCAAATTCAAATACCATGTTATGTAAGGTGGATTTATTTATTCTTTTCTTGTTATTATTGGTATACAATTTGGGTTTCTGAGCTAAAAGTTACAGTTCCATTTTCAGGTTACTGAAAAAACAAAAAGTCAGAAACTGGAATTTAGCACAAATAATCAAAGAAACAAAAGCTTCTTTTGTTACTTTGAGAGTAAGCAGAGAAAAAAATATTCTTTGCCTACCAGATCCTAAACAGTCATGTTAACACATTTTTAGAAGTAATATCCCTTAGACAGGTAGTAGAAACAGAACCTGTGTGTGCCTCCAGCTGCTTGCAGAGTAAAGTAGAAGAGGTTGTGTTAGTCAGTAGGCAAACCCATTCTGCTTGACACTGCAGTACACAAGGGACATTCTCGTGAACAGCTGTCTCTTGTCTTGATACGTGGCGTAGTTGAAGAAATTTATTTTTATCCATTGATCGTGTACTTAGTTGAGTCTTTAACAAGCAAGAAAGATGTGTTAGGGATGTTAGATTAATAAATATTGATGTTCTCTAATCTAGACTGATAGCCATCTCTTCTTTTGAGATTTAAAACTGTAGAAACTTGGTACTTACTGTCTTGTCTTCAAAAGGCATATGGTTTTCATCTGAAAATGTTAATGGCATTGACAGATTTGTATTTTGACATGCCAAGTGACATGTAGTATGGTGGACATGTGACTTCTGAAATTTAAATATTATAAATATAATGAGTTTTTTTGTTTTTCTTTCTTTTTATATTTTTCTAGGGAGAAAGGTTTAATCACAAGAAATGGATGCTAAAGGATTACAAGGAGATGATAAATTGAAGGTGCTCGTAATTTTACTAGCATATTTGGTAAGTTAAAGATTAATATTTTCCCCTCATGCTGAAAAAATTGTATTGAACACAGAAACTGTGTCTTGTTTTACACTGCTAGAAGTCTTAAAGTGCTGCATGCAGACATTTGCATGCATGTTTTATTGACTTGAGAGTAAACTTGGTCCACTGATGGATATAATTTCTGACTGCTCCTCACACGCAATTATAAATTTTTGCCTTGTGAACCTCTTTGTGGGCGAAGGAGTGGACTAGGACAGAAAATATAGGTGAATATAGTGCTGTGGAGGTGACAGTGCTTCACTTCAGAGAGATGGCCATCTCTTACTACAGTGTGCTGTGTACGTAGTTTAGGTGTTTGGAGTATTCATTTTATGGACAGAATGTAGCACAGCACACAATTACATTTCCTGCTAAGTGTACTTAACTCTGGCTTGCTGTGGAACGAAGGGTAATTAATAATTCAGAAAGTTATTTTTAAGATGGAAAGATGGATTTATTTCTCAGATTTAATGTATTTTGATGAATTTACCTTTTTGTTGGTTTGATTTTTTTTTTTTTTTTTAGCTAAGTAGGGTAATTTGTGAGACTGGAGACTGCAGGGAACAAGAATTTAGGGACCAGACTGGAAACTGTATTCTCTGCAAACAATGTGGGCCTGGAATGGAGCTCTCAAAGGTAAGGAAATCATGCTTTCTTGAATTTACTTTATTTCAGATAAGTGCACTTATGTATATGATTTAAAATAATGGATAACTGTACTTACGTGAAAATATTGACTGTTTTGGTGTTTGAGCCTTTTGCAGTTTTTCAAGAACCATGTTATCTGGTTTGCTTTATATAAAATGCTCAGTTCAGAAAATGATGATGCCATTAATAAAGTAGGCAGTACCATATGAATCTGGATATGGGCTCTCAAATTATTTTTTTAAAGGTGAGTTAGTACTACAAAGGAAGGAAGAAACTACTAAGGGGAAGAAAACTACAAGGAATTAAGACTCAATAACCTTACTCTGTACAAGAGAATGTGAAAAATTAATTTCAAACTAGTTATTGGTACAGACTCCTGAAATGGAGGGGCTTAATTTTTACAGTGCTGACATTCGCGATCAGTTCTGGATTTTAGGTGACAAAGTTTAAATATTTATATGTGACCTTTTGTCTTAACAGAATGGTTTATAGTAAAAAGGTGGTAAGTACATAAATACAGAATAAGATTCAAATGAGAGCTAATATATTTCCTTAGAACAGAAGGGAGATGGGAGATAGTTTTTACTGGGTCAGTGGTTGGAGCACTTTAGGGAGCCAGATTCAAGTCAGGCTCATTGTCTTTACAATTCATTAAAAATGCTGTAAACCTAGTTCTTATTTTTATGCCATGTAAAGTAATTGAAAAGGTTGAGGCCAGAAAAATACATGATAATATTTAGAAAACACATAAGAAGTTCTTGTTAATGTCATGGAGAAGAAAATACTATTGTGAATCTTATGTAATTGTATTTTGCTTTTATAACAATTGCATCTCTTCCAAAAGAAAATCCCCATAAAAGTTTTTGAATTACTAGGTTTTTAGGGCAGTGGAAAGGAATCAGTGGAGATGAATGCTGACTGTGATTATGGGCTGGGATTCAGTCAAACTAGAAAGTTCACTTGGCAAAATTTTCATCAAAATTCCAAGTCTGAATGCAAATCACAAAGGGGATCTTAGTTGTTTTCAGCTCAGAGAAAGTAGGTGCTGTGCATGGACAGGGATAGAGAACAATGAAGGAAGACATCCTGAAATGAGAAGGAAGGAGGGACACATTGGGTTTCACTAACTCAGTTACTGGAGTTGAAAGAGACAACAGAATGAGTTACCTGTCTCGGGAGAATGGATGTCTTGAGGGAGCAAGTGTGCCCTGCCAGAGGCGTGAGGATGGTAAGGCAAAAGAGAGTGCAGGGTGGTGTCATGAAGGGTGAGTAGACCTGTCAAGACTCATGTATGTGCAAAACTTCTCAGTGTCCAGCTGCTGAATCCACATCTTGCCCATTGTTGGGATGTGAAGCTGTGACCCTGACATAACTGTGCAGTTATGCACATAACTGCATACCTGAGAGGGGGGACTACAAAGAGCATGCCCTTTGCATACAGAAGGGCAAACTTGTGTTGTATGTCTACTGATAACGTAAAAAGGATGGCAAAGGTGGAATTTAGGGTGTTTAGGGGAACTTGCAATGTTTCTTTTGAAAATATTTTAACATGAACCGTTAGTAAGTTTAGTAATAGTGCATGTGTGTTCAAACTACAGGGGGAAAAAGAAACTTTCAGTTTATGGCTTTGTAGTTTCTACTATGTTCAACTCTGGAAAAAAAGCACAAGTTAAGTATTGTGGCTTGTGTGGTTTGAAGGGATTTACTGAAATTGAGTGACACATTTTCTCTATCCCTTGACCCCCTGTGGTGAGTGTTCAGTGCATTAACAGAAATATTTATTTTCAGACTTTAGTGGGAATTGCTTTGTATGTTGGACAGTATTAGTTAAGGTTTAGTCATACAAGCAATGCTGTTGAAGCAGAGATATGGACATGACTTACGACTTGAATGTGGTTTTGTTTGGATTTTTTCAGATTGGCCTTAAATTTGAGAACTCAAAGGTTCTAGGGAGTGTTTTAATTTATAAAGGCACTTGTAAATATGGCACTTTATAACAGTGGGCCAGTACTACATGCATTAATGTAGTTAGATAATATACTTACCTAGCTGGCAAATAAAATCCAAAAGCATAAAAACTAAGGCCCTCAGTAATTACACTCAATTTAGTAAAGAAACACTGAAACAGCAAGGTTATAGTTTGCAATCATACACTATTCAAGTTATGGTTTTGCTTCAGCTGTTTTTGTTTACAGTCTGATAGTCCTGATTCTTAGGTCTAGTTTGGTATTTTTGAAAATATGAATGCTTGATTAATTTTAATATGTAAGCAACTGCTTTGCACAGACAGTAATAGACTTTCAAAAATATTTTTTCTTCTATACTAGAAATGAAATAACAGATTTTGCTCAAACCTAAATGAGTGGAATCATAATTTCCTTCATAAATAGAGGTACAATTTTCTGTGAATCATAGTGAAGGATGTGATGCTGTGGCTATAACTGAAATGTGGTTGAAAGTAGTCATGTAGAACTACAGCTTGAAGCAACAAATATGTTTAGTCAAAGGTCAGAATGCAAAGGGAAGAGGCGTTTAATCATATACTCGAAGTAATTTGCAGCCTGGGAGAAATTTTGTTTGCTTGGCTTTTCTACATATGAGAAAGCAATGATATAATAATGCTATAGTTTGATAACAGTTTCTTGACACTAATTAATGTGTCTGTTTTCCTATCAAATATTTAGTGCTCATGGATAAAGCTAGATATACTGCTGGATGTGTAAGCATGACTGTATGTCGAAGTATACAGTAAAATACAGTGTTAGTGGTGGGATTTTTGGTTCAGTTCCCCCTGAGTGTTTTAAGCAATTGACAGACAGGTTTCTTTTTTATGTTTGTAACAAAACACGCCAGCCTATATTGTTGAATACAAAAGCCCAGGTTTTCTCATCTTGTGTATGAGAAATTACCTTGTCTCAGTTACAGTCTAAATATGTAGTTTTTCTTTCTTGTCATGACTGACTTTACAAAAATACAGGACAAAAACCCACCACAGAGTGGATATATGTGTGTGTGTGTGTATATATATATATATGTATACTTATTTTTACATTACCGTTTACATTACCATTATTTACAACTTCAGTTAGAGATATATATATATCTTTGTTATATATATACTATATGAGCATTTAATACTTTTCTAAGTTAGGGAAATGCTGTTACCTTTTCTCAATGTCTACATGAGACACTAACATAAATCAACTTGCCTATGGTAATGCAGTAATTTTTTGGTGGAACAGAGCAGACAGAAGCCATAGAGTGGAAAAGCATCTTTCTCTTCACAAGGCATCACGTGGACAAGACAAAGGACAATGGGCACAAGTTGTACCAGGAGAATTTATTTTTACAGTGAGAGCATTCATTCACTGAAACAACATTCCAAGATTGCCCATCACTGGGAGCTTTTAGGATGCAACTGGACACGGTGCTAGATCATCTCAGTTAGATCAGCTCAGGTCCCTGACCCATGAAAGTTTGAATCAGATGTTCTTTCAAGGTTCCTTCTAACCTGGCTGGTCTGTGATTGAATTGTGACTGTTTAAATTTTGGTTGCAAACCGGTGCTCAATCTATTGGATTAACCTTTCATAGGTAAGCGATTTCAGACACTCTTGATAGCATGACACAAAACAAAATCAGCAAAAAACTCAACCTTCATGCAACTAATTCTGAATCTAGACTATTCTTTTCAGCTTTCGCTGTCACAGTTTAGTGGGGCTCTCTTTTTCAAAAATGTTTTTAAAGAAACTCTTTCTTCCTTAAAGTAAGAAATAGTACACCTTCAGCTTTTCCTTTCTGATTGCCTGTCAACTGTTCTAACAATAGTGCTGCAATGTTACATTAGCTTAGAACTAAAATCCATTGATCACTTAGGTTAACTGTATTTTTTATTAAGTACTTTTAACATATTGCCATCAGAAGAAAGGAAGCTTTGTTATTGTATCAATAGAATTGATGGGGAAGAGATTGAAAGCTGCTTCCCATGTTTGTTTGCTTCTATTTGTTAATTAAAAAAAAAAAATCTCTGTATAGCCTTTTCTTCTCATAAACATGTGTCTTTGGTAATGTTTGTGAAGCCTTTGAACCACTGAATAACCTTAGTTTTCAGTTTGTGCAGTCTTTATTTCAGGTTGGGTTTTTTTTGTTTGGGGGTTTTTGTTAGATTTTTGCATTTTTTCTTTTTTTTTTGTTAAGCAGTGGTTTCTTCTGGGGTGGGAGACTAAATGGTTGTGTCAATTCAGAAGGAAATGTTTGCTTCGTGTGGCTCAGCATCATTTCATTTCTCATTCGTTTAGTAGATAGCAAAGCATCACATAGTTAAGCACAAGTAATTTAATATCTTTCATTCTTTAAGTGGCTTCAGTTTGCCAGTGCTTGAATAGTCATTGGTTTGACTTGATAGTAACAGCCTTTCATCCTACCTTATCTATGTTTCTGAAATAAATCAAACCCTATGTGTTACTGAAATTTATACAAATCACAATTAATGCAGAAAAAAATGAGGTAGTTTGGGTTTCAGCCTTTTTCTGGAAAATGTTGAGGTAAAGAAATGAAAGTTCTTCCAGTCCTTTCACCATCATTTTTTTTAAAGTTAACTCTATGTCTTCCATGCCTTGCCTTTTTTTAAATTGGTATGTATAAAGCAATCCATATCTCAGCCTCATCAAACTTCTATTGCAACTCAGAATTTAAACTGCAATCCTAGATTGTTTTGTCAACAGATCACATCTGAGGTTGTAGTTCAGAAACATTGAAAGGATAGTTTTGGCAATAGTAAGTTCTTTGCACAGTGCCCTACCTGTGCACTTAGGCTGACACAGTAGATTTTTAGGGTGTACTATGGAACAGATCCTTGAACTGATCGCTTCTAACCTGGATCAGTCCCATGGTCAGATTTATGACTCAGGCTCACTATCAGTTGAGTCAGTATGCTGAGGACAATGTATGGCAAGGAAGGAATAATAAACCAGAAGTGAAAGGGAGAGTGCCTGAAGCCAGCATTGCCATCAAGTAAGCCATGATAAATACTGTCACCAAGAGACAGCTGGTGGGACAGAGGCAGCTGAATGGTTGCTAAGGTGAGGCTGTGTATCACTGCTTGCTTCCTTGTACCAGTTATATGATGAAGAGAGAGGAGACCTGCATGTTGTCTCAGAAAAAGGAATTGTGAATTAAAAGGCCAGGTACTGTTTGAAGCTACTCCTGAATGTGACAGACCTCACACAGAACCTCAGAGTGGTGTGCTGACTGACGTGTTGTCACAGTGAAGCTACTGAGAGCAGCTCTGCCATGTTTAGTAGTCACTCTTAACTTTTCAAAGCAAGAGAGCTGCTTGTGAGGAAGCCTGCCAGATCTCAGTTCAGGAGAGCCCAACGTGTTTCTGGAAACTGGAGCAGCTGCATGTAGGCATGTCAAATCTTCTTCTTTGAGAATGAAAGTTTTCTGACCCTAACTGTGCCCTTTGACACAGCAGCTAAGTCTGACGTTTGCAGCACACCATTGCAGCCTGTCCTGCTCAGAGACTTCTGCTGATAGATACAGCTCGTTATTGGATTCTAGATGAGGCTGACCCACAGCCCAAGGTAATTTAGGAAGCTAAATCTGTGCTATTTAATAAGGCCATATACTCAAAGGTATTAGGAAAAACTTAATTTCCCAGCACCAGTGCAGTGCCACAACCTGTTACGTGACCCGACACCAATTAAAAGTGTCTTAATGCCTGGAAGATTTTTTTCTTGAGAATACCCAAGTGTTCTTGTAATCATCATGGCATAAGTGGAACTGCTCTGTGCTGTGTTGTCTAGGGACTTACGTAGGTTGTGGATATTCAGTGGAACTAGAAACAAATTCTAAAATGTACTTGCAGATTATGATCTTAATGATGCCTGAAAGCATTTTTTAAATGAAATTTGAGGTTATTTTAATTGTAATAATGTTTAAAATCTAATTTACTTTTCATTTAGTGTCTGTGTTGGATTCAACTTTTAGGGAAAAACCATACTACTTAACTCCAGTACCCTTTATAGTCTGCTAGACTTCTGGTTGTTCTATCTGGATCAGTGTTTGGGTAGTACGTGGTGAAAGAAAATTTTAACAGTGGTCTGGTAGTAATTGAAGAGGTGCCTGCATTATTCTGTTCTTTTAATATTTTTAGCTAGAAACTAAATTACGAGTTTGGTTAACTAGTTTGCTACAGATTCCCAGGCAGCCTTGACCAGTCACCCCACTTGATGCCTTTACAAAACTTCTGAACAGAGTTCTTCTGGGCGTATATATGTTAAAGGTAAAGAGATGGCACGTTACTATGATAGTGAAAGCTGTATAACTATCAAGACAATTGAGGTGCATTTGAATTCTGAGATTTTTTTCATTAACTGTACTTCAGTTTTCTAAGAAGTGTTTCTGTTTTTATGGCTTGTGCTGCGTATCATTTGAGAGAGAAATTTTACATTAATTGAAAGGGAAAGTGGAAAGGGAGGAGTGTGCTAAGTGTTCTTCACACTTTGAAAGCTAGCTAATTGATATTACAAGTTTTATTTCTCTTTTCTGCAGTCCTGAGGTCAACTGCCAAAAGAGATGAGCTCTCTTTTAAAGTTAAGAGTGAGAGGATAGAAAGGGTGAGGGGGAGTTGGGAACTATTCAGATCTCATCAGCCGTGTAACTTGACAGCTTTGTAAATAGAACACTGAGAAAACTGGTGCACATCAGTTTTGCACATGTACTGATAAAAGATGAACAGTCAATTGTTTGTATCTTTGCTGGACTGCTAAATTGTAAAGTCCAAGATTTCAAAGGGTTTGAATGCATCATCTAAATCATATCCTTCAGTTTGGGGAATGTGGTTAATTATGAGTACAGATCTGTTTGAAGTTCTGCCTGGTTTACAAGGTTAAATATTTATTTGCACCTGCCAGGCAGCTAACTACCTCAAATACTATGTGAGCATAAAAAGGACATACATAAAGTTTTAGTTGTTAAGAATTCCTTAATTCTACAGAATTCCTGGCAAGGACTGAGAAGCAATCTTTGAAAAGATGGGAGACTGTAAATTCCATGGGCAGAAGATTTCTTTATATTGCATCCACCACTTTTATAGCTTTAAAGTAAACCATTCCATTTTGCAAAGGATCACTAGGATGTATCCATACAACCAGCTATAGCAAAGCAGATCTGACCTAGAAACAAGTTGCTCAGCTTTGGTAGTTTGGGCCAGTGAGTGAAAGCATTTAATTTTAACTTTTATTTCCTGCTTGGTTTTTGATCCAGAGTTTCAAAAGTAGTCTGGAAAGGAAAACTTATAATTAAGTTAATTTAAACCTTATATGTGAAAGTTTGCTAGGACTTGAGAGGGACTGATTCCAAGTAATTTATCAACAGATCCGAATATACATGGTTTAACTGAGCTGTAGAATATATTCCATAACGCTACTATTTGGATAAGCTAACTAGAAAGAGTAGGTATTTAGAAAGAATGTGTTAAAGATTAATGATATTCAATGAAAAAGTTTATTTAGACTTAGGGAGAGCAAAATCTAACACAAGTTAGTCTGGTTCCAGTCTCTGGTGGTAATCATGTAGCTTTGTATACAGTCTTACAATTACATGAATGAAATTGAGGGTAAAAATTAACACAGGAAGATACAGCTAGATTCACATTGCTTTGGCACTGATTCCTAGTAGAAACTTGTCAATTTGAAATAAAATAGTATAAAATGTTCTACATCTGAAGTAGATATAAAAACATTTCTTTTTTTTTCTGAGTTTTTGCCTATCAGCTTTAATATGGTCCCAGTATATCACAGGAGGACTGTGCTGTACAGTGCATGAAATTGTAGGATGATTTTGTTGTTGCTACTAACTGCAATGATTTGTCTGTCTGCTCCTTGATCTGGAAAATACTCAATAGTAATAAACTACGTTTCAGTTAAAAGAAAGCAAAACAAAAACTAAAAATTGGTTTTTTAAGTTCATGGATCTAGACACAGAGGAAGAAGACTATTTTTAGTGTCTTTTTGAGTTGGTTTCATAAATTGTTCATTTTCTGTGTACTTGAGGGCTTGCTCTTCAGAGGCAAGTTTATTCTTAACATAAAGGAAAATTAAAAATTGTTACTGTCCTGTAAAATGCATCTGAAATTGTTTATTGTTACTTTATTATTGAAGGTTAGAGGCACTATAAAATGCATATTGGCCAGCTTCATCACTGAACTTGTCCCATAGGTGCTTTCTCAGTGCAAAGCCTTGGAGAATCCAAGTCTGTTGCATCTTGGAGAATCTTGAGTGTGCTTCTAAAGTTTAAAAGCTTTTTTATTGCAGCAGATTTGGTTAGGTTAGTGACTTTGGAAAAAGTTGTCTATATGTGTCAAACACATGTAGTGGAAACTGGTGGAAATCTTCTCTTAAGTTGCCCTAGTTGAAGATTTCCTATAGCTTTCCCACTTGGAAGATGCCCTGTTCTTCCACTGAGAATGCATACTGGAGAACAAGGTCCCCATATTGTGTCTTTCCCAGTAAGTCCTTTCTGGTAATTTGTTGTGTTCCTCTTGCTGTTTTGTGATGTGTCATTAATGCATCAAATCTAACTCCAAAGTACCAAACAAAATTGATAGGACATTTGGATAATAAGAGTGAACCGCAACTTCTAGTAACTTGATTAACTCCTAAGAAGTCGATTCATACTTCTTGGTAATTAGTTCATAGGATTCAGTCCCCAAACTATTACATGGTTTGGTGTCTGTCTTTGTGGCTTGTCCATTGTATTAGGTGTCCTTTTGCAAATGAATGGAAATAATGCCTTTGAACTGCTAAATGTGGCAGAAGTAACCAACCATAACAATATTGCTTGTATAGTAAAGTATTGTGCCTCCCTGTGATCTGCAGATTTATTAAACTTTTCCAACAGTTTAAGAACTGTTAAAACTGTAGCGGATTGAGTTTTTTTAATTCTTAGTGGCTAAGCAACATTTCATGCCTAGCTGATGGTCATTAACCAGCTCTGGTTTATTTGGTAACAGAAATCCTAGGCTTTTGAATATCAGTGCACTCTCTTTGGCAATTAACTTTGTTCACCTTAGCTATGAACCTTAATATCAAAGTGCTTCTTTGCTGTTTTTGTAACTGAGTAAGTGCCTTTATACTTCACTTGTCCCAGTTTCTTCACTTTCACATGACTGACCTAATTAAAAAACAGACAGCTCAATAATTCTACCATAAGCTAGTAATAATGAAACTGTGGGAGTCCTTGAAGCCCTTTATCATTCAAATACACAGTGGTTTCATGAATAAAGTGGATGACTAAGTATTACTTAGAGAAGTAAGGGAGATTATTAGCAGTGGAAGACACATTTGAACTTGCTGAAAGGATGGCTTTTGTCTCGAGAAAGACCTACTCTCAGTAATAATTGCACTAGGTCTTCATTTTATCCCAGCATTCTCTTCTTGTTCACGCTTTCAGTGACTGAATAGCTTGCTATTGCTTGTTAATCCCTACAGGAATGCGGCTTTGGATATGGGGAGGATGCTCAGTGCATGACATGCAGGCCAAACAGATTCAAGGAAGACTGGGGCTTTCAGAAGTGCAAGCCTTGTCTGGATTGTGCATTAGTTAATCGGTTTCAGAAGGCCAACTGTTCTGCCACCAGCAATGCACTATGTGGGGACTGTTTACCAGGGTAAGACCATTTCTGAAGATGAGACTGGAACAAATTCTAACCTAATTTACATAAAATTGCTTGTTCATGTTTTCTGGATAAATGTTTGTACCCTTTGTGTATGTATGAAGGTCCTATGTTCTAATCTTGGCCTTACTTTATTATCTGAGTGCATAATTTCAGAATTGCAATAATAATTATCTACAAGAATGGTTTGCTAATTACCTGCTTGGTCTATGAGAGTTTTGTCTGTACAGCACTTCAAAACAATGAGTGTTACTGGTGACTTAGTTCATTGTTATAAATAATTAAACATCAGGAAACATACACAGCTACCTTGTTCAAAAATGATCACATTATTTGCTTCGTTTTTTTCCCCTCCTCAGGTCAATGCCTGATAATTCTCATGCACATATATTCATAGGTCAAAAGCAGTGGCTGTGGTTTACTCTCCACAATTTCCTTCACCTTTCCTTCCTTCAAAATTCATAAAGCATGATCCTGGCTGAGAATCATAAATTGATCTGAAAGAATTGTTTGCTGAAACTGCTGTTATAAATCAAGAGCTGTGCTTAGTTTGTTGTCCTGTCATCCCAGAACTCTGTTGCTAATTTTTTCTGTTCGTAGTATTAAATCTTAAGAACTCTAAAAGGCTATTATTTACATTGTTGCCAAGTTCCAATATTATAAACACCTGACACGAATTTGTAAAAAGCCATTTCTTTTGCTTTTTTGATCTGGTAATTTAATAGATAGGAGTAGTGTATGAGAATTGATTTACAATTGTAACAGCCTTTGTATTTTCAGAGTGTATATTTCAGACACGCTTAAAAGTTCATACATTTGTTTAGTATCTATATTTCAGCTGTTTTACTTTGTTTATTTTATGTATATATTTTAATATCAGCTATCAAATACCTGAAGCTCCTGCGATTATTCCTTCTCAAGCCAGAGGTGAAGTTTCTTCATTTAAAAACACTTAGCAAAGCTTTGGTAACTAGTCTTAGCTTAAGTCACTATACAAGAAGGTGCAGCCCCAGGCATTATAGATATTATTACAACCACTTCTGATACTATATGCAGCCACATGGTGAATTGATTTATGCTTCTATTGCATATTAATATATCTGTGTTGTAGGGTTTACTTGGCTGTCAGCAGGGAGAAGATTTTCTTCTTGTGTTACCAATACAAGCTGAATTTTGGAAAATGAGAAAGGAATAAAAAAGAAGCCGTATTAATAAAACATAAACAAAGGGTAAAGCTAAACTGGAGGACCTGAGAATGCTTCTCAGTATTCTGGTCTAGAATCCATCCTAGATAGTTGTGTTGAGTATGTTTTAAAATGAGAGCTGTATGTTCAGTATGTATTAAAATGAGAGCTGCTTCCACAGCCTGAATTTTCTGGCAGCAAAGTTGGAAACAGGAGGAGGGACGGAGCCATGGCCATGGCAAAGGTAGTCACGGGACATCTGGTCTGGATTTTTTGAGTAACAGAACTGTAGAACACACCACCACGCATACCTGTCCTTTGGTTTAGATGCTGCCCAAGCGAATGGAGGATATAGCTGGCCTAACCAAATAGTTTAGCTGATGTTTTACCTCTCAGCAGTCTTATTTATTTCTGTTTTGCATGGATTTCCAACATGCCATTCTCTATTGTTCGGCTTCAAAACACTACAGTGAGCATGTCAGCTAAAAACAAATATTAACACATTTTGTTCAGAGTAAATGATCACAAGTGACCCCTTCAGTCTTGCAGCCTATGGATCTGTTTCTGTTCACATTGTTAAAGCATGAGTTTCTTGAGCAGTTGGAAAGCTGTTTGCTTTAGCTGATAAAAGCTTCATGCTTTTATGGCATTTGCAGTGTTAGGAATATAACATCAGTAGAGTTAGTACCTTTTATTTAATGTGTGTGCCACTACCACTACAGAAAACAATTCATGTACTCATCTTGAACAGGCCACCGCTGCTGATTCTCTTAGTACTAATGAATGATTGAAAGACAGGCAGACCTACTTGATTAAGAGTGGTAGGTAAGTTCTTTAGAAGATGTCATACATAAAAATTTGAAATACAGCATTCTAAAGTTCTGGGGTTTTTGTTTGGTGCTACTCTTGTTCCCTGCTTTAGGAATGTAGGGTTTTGCCAGTCAGTTTTGCCAGTCACTGTAGTCAGTAAGCTCTTCAAACATAAACTCAGTAATAAAGTTTTTGAAGGGTCTTTAGAATAAAATGTCACTGACATCCAGCCTGTTATATATTTTTAGAGGTGATAATTACCTGGTAATATGTAAATCAATCACTTCACTTTATTTTTTAGACATGTAACTAAACTTGCATAAGGTAAGTTCTTCATGCATGTCATGTATGTTGTGATTTGTGTGGAAAATGGGATCTTGATCTTTGTCCAAAATCTCCAGAATTGTTTATTTCTTCTGTGAACATAAGATTATAGTGACTACACATTTGGACTAACAGATTTAGAAATTTTCTTCAGTTTATTTTAGATCTGCTCTTGTGCTATTAATAACTACTGTACATATGTTTACTTTTATTTTCTTCTATTTTCTGATAGTTTGCATTGAGACACAGATTGACAAAATTTGCCATTATAGAAGATTTTGTTAAAACACCTGAATAATTTTGTGAGGAATAATAAATGGTTTTAACTGTTTTTTCACATTCTTCTAGATTTTATAGGAAGACTAAGCTTGGAGGCTTTCAAGACATGGAATGTGTTCCTTGTGGTGATCCTCCTCCTCCCTATGAGCCTCACTGTAAGTGCTGGTTTTGCTTTAGAATGTTTTCTCTTTTAACACCTGGCAAAAAAAAATGATAGTCACAGTTACAAATTCTTTTTAAAACTAATTTGCTTCATAGTAAATGATTTTGTTCATACATATCATCAGGTCCAGTACTATTATTGAGAAGTTCCCACAAAAAGCCAGTCCCTTGAGGAAAAACATTCCTGTCACACCACATGGTCAGGGAGTCGACTCCACTTCTGATATTGTCTTATAATTTTTTAATTTCTGTGTTAATGCCAAAAGAAAGGCAGTCTTCCTAGACCCTCTGCCAACCATCAGGTAGGGCAGTATCTTTTCCTGACACCCGAAAAGGTATTTGTTGATGCCTTTAAAAATAACTTCTATACTAAGATTACAGTGAGAGAGAACAATATAGATAAATAACTTTATAGTCTTTTATACTGTTAGAAGGAAATAAATAATTGGTTTCTCTGTTTTTTGCCAATGAGAGAATGAGAACCTCTTCAAAAGGAGAGAACCTCTTTATTCTGCAGCAGAAACCTTGTTACCACTTCTTCCAAGACTGTTGATGGTTTACATCCCATCATGATTTTAATTCAATTAAAAGAGTGAATTATTATTTTTGTGTTTATTGCTGTCTACTTTATAAAATGAAAATTTGATGCAAGATAATTATGTGGAAAATCTTGGGTTTGCTTTTTTGTTTCTGTAACTGTGAAGTTATGTTTTAGGAGTTTTTTCCCCTAGTTCAAACAGAAACATGTGTTTATAGAAAGAATAAATTGTTGGGTTCCTGAAATACTTTATGCTATTTTAATAAATACACATTGTTTCTTTAAATATAATTTCTTTTTTTTTTTAGTTGTGTGAAATTAAAGTAGAACCAAGGATATAGTATTGTGCATTAAATCCATCCTTTTTAGTAGTTTTATATTGGATTAACTTCAATGAAATAACGATTCTTCAGCAGTTCCTATATTGCTTAGATAGTCCTTTTTGAAAAGAGCCAGACTTTATTCTTTTGTTTCCATTCTAGTTTTTGTGCCTTTTGGGAAATAAACTTGTAAAACCAGATTTTTCAGACATTTTCCACATTTATAGAAACTTTTACTATTTATTAAGGACTGCAACATTCAAAGCTGGTAAATCAGATTTCTACAAAGAGAGTAAGTCAAATAGGTTCCAGTGTTTGCAGCAGTAACTCCTGCCCATGTATAACATAAGCCTAGAAAGTAAATTCAAAAATGTTCAACTATTTTTGTAGTCTAGACAATATCTTGGAAGTGTTTAGAAAGTATGTTCTTCATATCAAACACTGTCAGGTTTGATGCCAAGAATGAAATGCTGATCTTGACTTACTGAAGTAAATCAGTCAAATTCAATGAGTTGCAGAAGTTATTTCTAGACAGTTTGAACACAAACCATTTCAAATGTACATGTATTTTAATTCCTTCAATTGATCAAATTCAGTATTATCCCCTTTATCTGTTTTTACTCTCTTTTTATCTGCAAAAAAAGAAAGTGAAATGTAAAGTGCAGCAATGTTATTTGAATTGAGGATCTCTAACTCATAAACTCATTTTATGTTTGTTTTTTTCTCTTGTTTGTTCCCTTCTGAGAAAGTATGCTCTTCAAACATGAATTCTGTTCTTTTGTGTATGCAAAGACAGGGAAGAAGAAATTATCTCCCTTATCATTCTGCTTTGACTGTAATGTGACGTGTGTATTTCCTATTTTTCAAATTCACAAATTGTTATTTTGAAGAGATGATGAAAGAATAGTTGCCAAGTCTTCTTAAAAACTCAGAATTGTTTAGTTTATAGTGATTTGGCTTTTGTAATTGAGTCTAAGTTTGGATCCTAAATTGAGCCATTAGGAAGCTATAACTCATTTTAAGTGGACAACAGGCAACTCCATGGAAAAGAGCATTTTCACTGGCACAAGCTGCAGTGGTAAATACAGATTAAAGATATTTTTGTTCCCTACTCTCATGACTGGGACAACACCTTTGGCTAAATAAAAAAAGTGGTAACAGCAAAGTTGTGAGAATTGGGAAGTATTTCTGGCTTTTACAGAATCAGTAATAAAAGGTTTGAAATCATTAAAATGTTTATTTGCATACTAACCACCTATTAAAATCCTAAATGACAGAAACCCTACCATGAAGTACGGTTGCCACATGTCACTGTGGTTTTCAGAAAGCTTTTGTTCAGAATTTTTGTATTGGTTCTTCAGGTTCTAACATCAGCCGCCTCAGTTTTGGAAAGTGTACATGCCTTCCTCAAGCAGCCTAGAAAGTTTTTCTTACAATAGTAGCTAAATGAACTGAAGTACTTTTGAGTTTTACTTAGCATCAAATAGGGGGAAATTTAGGTCCAAGTCAAAAGCATGATTCTCTAAGAAAGCATAAATAATGGTTTGTGGAAGCAAACATTTTTCATCTAATGCTGAAAATGTTAGTGGCCTATTTCAGTAATGGATATATTTTGATAGTTAAGACTGCATTGCTTGAAGCTAAGTGGAGACACACCATTAGGTGTGTGGGACAAGCTCCCAATGATCAGAAAACTAAGTTCTAATTCTCTGCCTTTCTTATCCTTCTCTCTTTCCACTGTGAAACAGAAAGTCAAATATTAGTGCAGCTAGCTCTTATGTTACAGATGAAAAGGAAAAGTTTAAATGTCCTGTTTCAATGAATTAATTGTCCTCTGAGGTGTGTGGCAATCTTTTGTTTGCTTAAGAACATTACCATAAGGGCACAAAGGCTCACAGCCCCCTACCTGGACTACAGGTTCATTTTAAAGCTGAGACATGGATCAAGTTCTTTCTAGTAGCAGTTGATTATTACCCGGTTAGCTATAAATCTAAATACTTGCTTTTATCTCCTTTCTGTAGACATTTTAAAACAGATCTGATTTAAATATTTACTCATGAAAAAATGAGTTTGTGAATTGCTAGAGGCAAAGTTGAAAGGATTCTATAATGAACAAGTAAAGAGAGTATTAGAGGCCAGGAGAATTGCTATCACCTTTGTGTAAACTTTAAAGGAGGACACAATGACTTATGTGTGTTTTTAAAATGTCAGAAAATTAAATACACAATGATACAGTTGTATTTTAATTTACTTAGTTCAGGTAAATACCAATTTTATGTATAGGGTCAGCATCTAAACATTAGAAATGAAAGCATGTTTTTAAAATTCTGATTTATGCTCGCTTTGTAAACTGAGGATATTTTTCTCACCTGAAGACATTTTTCTTCCTCATCTGAAAGACAGAAAGGGAGTCCTTTGAACTGGGAATTAGAGTGGAAACCCAATCTGTCAAATATGTAAATTCTGAAATAGAAGGTAGTATAAACTGTACAAAAGTGTAGTATAGACTGTCCAAAGGTGGTGACATTGATATGGTTCAATGATCCTTTTTTCTTGGTACCAGTTTAGCTATGCAGAGTTCACTCTCCTGTCTGCTCATGCCAGTGTTGTGCTTTCCCAATGGTTATGCTTAAACTGTTACTGAAACTGCTCAGTAAGCTAGATTGTGAATCTATCTGTGATAGAAAAAGAATTAAAATAAGTCCCTTCTTTAGGTTATTTTTAAATCTAAATGAGCTCGTTAACCTCAAAACACTTGTGGTGGCACAAGTAAAGGAGAGATGTGGGAATGGTTCCGGTAACGAGCAGATTTTCCAAAGATGCCATTGCTTTCTTGGACCAACCATTATGTTTTCAGCTGGTCTCTCTGTGCAAATAAACAAAGAAAAAGAAAAAAAATCTTTAGAAATCATATTTCTTATCTTCTTTTGGTCATAAGAAGATGTCAGATTAAAATTAAAGCAATAGAAATATTATGTCAGCTATTCTTACAAGTGGTTCCTGTTGTATTGTTCAAATCAAAATGCAGAAAAGCCCCAGAGTCACAAAAGTCCTTGGTTTCTGGACAGACTTTCTACAAAGCTGAAGAACCTGTGACATGGAACTTTTTTGAGATGGATTACAAAACTAGCTCCTAAAACTTCCACATTACTGTTCCTTTCCAGATCAATCTACAATCAGTGGTGTTCCACTTTTATGTGCAAATTCAGTGTAGAATTTGGCTGTACAAACAGATAAATTGAAATAAGTTGTGAGAGTCAAGGAAATGAGGAAATTAACACAAAAGAGTATTTTACAGCCAAATGGCCACCAAAAGAACAGACTTGTCCTTTTTTTTTCCTTCAGTAACCGCACTGTTATATTTATAAAAATACCAATTTTTTACACCATAAAAAATCGCACAGGTTGTCCAACCAAACTCATTCTTCCTTCTCCAGGACTATTTCTGCTGGTCTTCATGGCATAGATCAAGGAGCATGGAAAGCTGGGGGGGAATGGGATGGGATGAAGGAGGGATTACCATTCTGTGTGGAGCTTGGGAAACTAGCCTCTACATGTTCCAGGAAATAAACACATTCTTTGCTTCAATGAAGCAGAAATGTTTTGTTGAATAAGTCACAGCGGTAGAAATATCTGCAGTTTGATTGTGATGTCATGTGCATTGGAAATAAGCTGGCACTCAGGTCTAAAATTGCTACTTTTTTGCCATGAACCATATTGATTTCAATTATAAAGAATGTCTCAAACTAGAAAATAAACAGTTTTTTACTAAGATGGCGAATAAAAGTAAAGACTATGGCTTGTTGAGACAAAATACATACAGAAGATCATTAAATGTGAAAACATTGCATTTTCATGAGGCATCCATATCTTACCTGCTTTAAGTTTTTTTCCTTTAAAGAACTCCTATGACATTTTTACTGCCTTAACTAAGATTGATCACAAAGCTCCCTTTATAGTTTTCTTGTGTAGATTTCTTATTAGTTGCTTCCTGTATGATTACAGTATTGTGTTTTTTCTGGGAACTAAATGTAAGTGTCCTGGAGCTGAGTCTCACTCTTCAAATCTACAAGGCATTTTGTTTCACTAATGAAAAGTACTATTTAAGGAATAAAATCTGGTTACTTCCTTCTTCATGGTGTTAAAAGCAGATGGTGTAGGAAAAGTAAGATTTCATATAAATCTATGTATTTATATTAACAAGATTAGGATCTGTGACTTTGTAAACTTTCATGTGAGTGTAATAAGTATTGGGAGTATGCAAGGACTGAACATCAGAACAAAGAAGACAAAAAACTAGAAATTGCAGTCTGCAGGGTTATAACTTATATTGTTTTGTAAGGGGGGATTTGGAAGCTTGCTGGCCATGTGTATATTCTGTAAAATACTTTCACTAGCGGCAAAAGAGAAGAAAATCCCACTGTCTCTGCTTTGCTGAAGTTTTTAATATTATTTCATTAAACATAAATACAGCTTTTTAACTTGAGAGTAATTTTTGGATGACATTCAATTCCACATTAGTTCCACTGTTTATATAGTGGAATTTTAATTTATTTGTGTCACTTTCTTCCTTCTGTTTACAGAATTTTGTGATTTTAAAGCTGTCAGACTCCAGATAATGTTTTTCCAGCAATTAAGTTTTTCTGTAGTTTTTATTTGGTTGCTTTGTACAGTAAACTTTGTATTACTAATGCAAAGCAGCCTTTGAAGGAAGGCTGCTTACGTGCACGAGGCAACTGGCAGCTGAAAGTATATAGCAAGTGAAATTATTCTTAATTATTTGGTTCTGTTCCAACATATATCTCCTGCTTATTTCAGTATTTGTTCTGATTTGAGGTTGCCTAACAGCATCTCTCATAATCCTCCTTGAAATGTTGAACACTGTGATAGAAAGCAGCTGGAATGTTGTATAAACCTTTCACAAAAGTCATAAGCAGTGACAGCTAATTTAAGTACAGATAATAGCATCGTTAGCTTATAAATATCAATACTGTTTTATTACAGAGACAGTACCTTCCCATTATTTCAAAACTGAAATGTACACTTTTGTAAAAATGTAGTCAGTCTGATATTTTCCATATGTGACCTGATGGTAGAGTAACATATCTTCAGGAAGTCTGAAACAAATTCCACAAGGTATTATTACAATTTTATTTCTTTCAGTGATCATAAAGAGCGTTAGCCTCAAAAACCTTAATGTTTTCAATTAATTGTCCTTGATAATTGAGATGCTTCTGACCCATTGGGGTTCATGTATAACTTTCAGTCAAGCAGCTTCTTTTCTTACTGTTCTGAATTTGCTTTATATGTTGGGCTCTTTGTTGCAAACTTGCAAAGTCTACAGTAACCTCAACTAATGAGTTTTTGAAATTTTGTGATCTTCTTTGAAACTCTTATAATGACAGTGAGCAGGCTCCTTATTTTGTGCCTGCTACCTAAAATCTAACTTAGATATATTTGCACAGTGAAATTTTATTTCTCTGAGTGTTTCAAGTAGCCCAGTTCAAGCCACAAACTGAAAGAACTACGCTAGTAGTGAATGCTTTAGGAGTATCTTAGTATAGGTAGCATTAGCCCTGTCAAGTATCTAGAGGTATGGAAGGCTTAAATATTCAAATATGCCCAGGATTCTGACTCCAAAATTGCATCACCAACTGTCCTGCTTGACAGCTACCTAACTGCAAACACTTAAAAGCCCAAAGGACCTACAACATTTCATTTGGTCTCCAGGAGTATTCCACTGATTCTGTGTCCAGGTGGCTTGGACACATTGCAGCTTTAGTTTAGGCCAAAAGGTTTGTGATTTACCTGCTTTGCCCTGACTGCCCTGGAAGGAAGTACATATGCATGGACTGGGCAGGATGCTCTAAATAAGTGTATAATTGGAGAATACACACCTCATTCTCTATCACAGTTGATCCAAGAGGTAATGGAATTGGAATTTAAGGAGACACCTACAAATTTCTCTGTACCCTTCAGTGGTCATCCAAAGACTTTTGCAACGCTGAGCAGTCACATGCACAGCTGGCACTGAAGCCATCAGGATTTACAAGCTAAATGGTTTGTTGCTCATCTCTGAACAGTCTGTTCTATGGTGCCTTCTGATGCCAAACTCAGCAGAGCAGGTTGGAATAATGTCTGGGAGTTTTTTCTTGGTGACTTCTTTGAGTCCAGAATTCTTCCCTTATCATATATACTGACTGTGTGTTGGCTCCCTGCCATTTCTCTTTGATTCTTACATCACAAGTGTGTTCCTGTCACAGATTCCCAGCATTGTGGATGCAGCCCACGTGCTGCAGAGCTTGGCACTGCAGGGTCTGGGCCTGTTTGTGATCCTGGTTTCATGCCTTCTCAGATTAATAAGTTGCAATACAGCTCAATGGCTCTAAGATCGCTTATTGAGATAATTACATTGTTCATAATTTTCACATTCTGATTGCAACCCAGTCATGGTTAAATAATAGATTCGAATTTAATACTCACGGCTTTTCAAAATGGGGGAAAACCATATCTGCTATCTTTCCTGTTTGGATGTGCTGATGAAAGTATACCACTAAGACCCTTCTTTTCTTGAACAGAAATTGTTCAAAGGGTTAAGAATTTGAGCTGTATTTTAAAAGTAAAGTTCAGGCTATAAATTAGTGAATTTCCATTTAAATTATTATCAACTCAACTTTCCTCCCCACTTCCTGCTTTATGTGTGTCAAGTACAGGTGACTGGGTCAGACTTTCTATTTCCATTATTCTGCTCTTTAATCTCAAATAATGGGCAGTCCTCTGTTTTGGTTATCGCTACCTTTGTATTATTAGATGTGTTGAGACTGACCAGCAAGTCCTGAAGGAGATTCGTTGATAACATCCAGTGGAAACTTAGAAAGCTGAATATGACACTGTAAAGGCTCTCCAAAGGTTTAATGCATTGTTTAATGCATTGCTTCATGCACTATAATGAGTAATCCTCTATATCAGGGAGTGAATGCACAAAAGAATCACTAGAAGACATTCTGCTGTGTTAATTAGTGTGGGTTCAGTCCCTTTTCATTCAGAAATGTATTGTCTTTTTGTCTTTCCTTCATTGTAATTGCATTTACACTTCTGAAATGCAAATATTTTCTGTGTAAAAAGACAAAATATCCTTCATATACAAATAAATATTTCTGTGGAGTATACAAGACCAGGGTATGGTTCAGTAACAGAGTTTGCAATAGAAGTACAAAGCCAAACAAAATTTGGATTTTAATGCATATGTCTTAGTAGTATTTCTTTCTGGAGGCTTTAGAGAAATTGCTTTGAATCCCCCTTTTCTGTGTGTCATTTTTCAAGCAAATTGTTAAACCTTTCCTTTAACTACATATGGTAATTATAATATGTGATTTTTCTTTTGGCACAACATGGTTTGCTAGATTGATTTCACACGGATTTCCATAACTAGGGCTGTGTGAGATGGATTGCGACACATTCTTCTGGATCCAAATATATGTAGAAAGTTCAATAATGAAGAGTTTTTATATATGAAGGAACACTGTAGCTCTTGCAACAGAGGAAAAACCAAACTGAAAGAACCTAGTTTTTCCCTAGACCTTTCCTGCTGTTACTTTGTGCAGACTTGTGATGTAACACAAGTGCGATGCAGCCGTAAGGTTTTCTCTTCCAGAATGGAAGAGCTTGAGTCCCTTACTTGTGCTGGTTGTCCATCATAAACATTTCTGAGGTTATAAAAGGCTTCATTAGCTGATAGCAAGTGCTTTTTTGCTGACAGTCAAACCTCTCCTGTCACTCTACATCACTGTCTTTTAAGTTCTGAGTTAAGAGCTGAGTTGGCTTTGTTGAGTGAACACCTATCAGAGCACTTGGTGGTTATTACTGAGCACTTGGATCATTTCTTTAATGCCTGCATCATACTAATCTCTGGATCTGTAGAAGAATTTTCCTTCCTGCCAGTTTAGCATTCTTTAGAGGAAACTGCTTTTTCCTTCCTTGCCGCAGAAGGCTAGATTTCTGGGAACAGGGAATTTGTCTTGCATTGCTATTATGTATTTGAAGCATGATGAATGTTGCCAGTGGTCCATAGGTGTGACAGTTGTTATTTTTGGCTGATAAAAATAATTTCAGAATTGCAAATTTAAGCGCTATTGCAAAATTTTAAAATACGTGATAAGATTGGAATTGTGGGGTTTTTCAGTTTGGTTTCATGGGTAAACACAGCATATCCACACTGTCATCCGTTTATCCCTTTTTAATCCATGATGACTAATTTCTATCTGTGCTGACAGAGTAACAGAGACCTCAGACAAAGAATTTTCTGATTTTACAACAGCAAATGAACTAATAGTGAACAGGCATCCACATTAGTGCATTTACTGAGATGAAAAGGTTGTGGCATAAGCTCCTACCACATTTGTCAAGAGCAGAAAATGTACAGAAAAGAAAATAATGTAAAAGAAATTATAATTTCTGGACCTCTTGAAACTGTTCATTTATTATGATTGGGGGAAAAGAACAGAAAAATTTGAATACCAAAGTTGGAAACTTCTAAAAAAATCATCTAATATAAAATCAAGATTAGTATTAGCAGTCCCTACTTAGTTATCTGTTAGCAATATATTATTTTCAGAGTGGGCAGATATAATGTAAATGGCTTCCATGATACAGATGGAAATCATAAAATCAGTTAGGAATATAAACTTTTTTTTAACACTACTTGTTCGTAGTCTCTGAAAATGTAATATACAAAATATGTACCATCGCAATCCAGTAAAGCTTTAAGTAGATGAAATTGATAAGATATTTGACCAAGCTGAATTGCACTGAAAGGCCTTGGCTGTCTAGTTTCATTATGAGAATTGCACTGATTATATGTAATCCATTTTTACCTACTAAAACATGTATTAATGTATTTTGGAGAAAACACAGTATTCCAATTTGTATCTCTTTGAAAGTACATCCCTCGTTGCTTGCTTGAATATGATGGAAAGTGTATATCTTAAAATGAAAGTATAAATGTCAACACGTGATTTTTAAAATAAATTGAATAAAAATTCATTTCTTTAATGAAGTTCCATCACAAGTTCATGCAGCTGATAATAGGAGTTCACAGAAGCAGTACCCATCTGGCGTTTAGAAGGTTGTATCTGATCAGTTCATAACAACATATAGGGCGTACTTTGTGTCATTGTTCTAACTCACAGCTGGCAACTCTATCTGCTAATCCCAGTGAAGGCGTCAGCTGGAAATGCAAAACTGCTTTTGAACTTGCATATCCTTCCCCACAGATGTCTGAAACCTTGGAGATGTGTTTCTGTTATGATTCTTGTTAAATCAGGGAATGAATTGTTGCATTAAGAGGGAAGTCAAGCAATGAATCCTCAAATATCCATTTTAAGACCATGTTTTGTATAACAAAAGAAAGCTAAGAATGACCCAAAATCCTTAATTTTATGTGGTTTTGTGTAGTAAAAACTCACTGTAGAGCTCACCTCTTCATTGCATTAAAAAAAAAATCCTTAATATAGAATGATGAAGTAATCACTGTCTTCACTGTATTCTAGCTTGTTCATCTAAAATATGAACAAGCAGTTGGCAAGCATTTAGCTAGCATTTAGTTTTGTTTCTCTACACTGTTAAGTACAGTTAGAAAATTAAATTCTCAACTGCAGAGTATGAGAATTTCAATGTGTTTTTTCAAAGCAGCTTACCATACTTTAGTTTCTAGTAGTAACTTGTGCAACCTTTCATCTTATGAGTCAATCCTATAATTAGTATCCTTCTTTGCCAGAGGCATACTGCATGTTTGTTTTAGGTACAGAATGTCTGCAAGAAATTTAACTTAATCATTACTTTTTAATGTAAGAGCTGGTTAGCTCAATTACACTAGATTAAAGTGAACTTGAAATTCCTGAGTTAGAGAGAAGGGGCTAATCTGTGACCTGTAGTGAATAAGTACTATTTCCTATGGGTTTTTTTCTTATGTGCACTTACTAATGTGGGTAGCCCTTCAGCCCAGGCTTGCAGTGGCTATAAGCAATTATCTGTTTTCTGTATGGAGTGGATTTGCAAGGTTCTTATTTAACTTGGCCATTAGGTTATTCAAAGTTATTCCAGGATTGCATGCATTCCAGTAAAACTGCAAAATTTTTTTTTTCCAGTAAACTGTTGCTTTATTGTTTTTAGGGGTAATCTGAAAAAAATAAGTAGTCATTACAGCCTTTCAGTATTTTTTAGACAATTTCTAACTACAGAAGCATTAGATTGTTTTAAATATATCAATTTAATAACCTGCTTTTAAGCTACATTCAGACTGAAAATACTGGTTCAAATTTATCTCTCATAATCACACAGGTAATTCTGGTAATAGCTACAGTAGCAGCACATCAGCAGCACTGAGTTTTGGTAGCTCTGGTATAAATCCATCCTGACTGCTATGGCTTTGGGTAGAGTCTAAGCTGTGACTGACATGTGAATATAAAGTACTGCTAAACAAATTCACGGTAGTGTGTTGGGGTTTTTATTCTACTTGGTGCTGGTAGGTACTATTTGACTCGATCTTAAAGGTCTTTTTCAACTTCTGAGAGTTCTATGATTCTAAGTTACTCGACTACAAAATACTTTGGCTGTGTTCCTTTTAAATTTCTTGTTTTTAAGAAAGTACAGTAGAAAACATGGAATCCATCTAGGCTCAAACCTTCCATACTGCCAACTTTCTATTAAGAAAATCATTGTCAACCAAAAGAACACTGAAATACCACACCAGAGGACTGGAACTACCTGGAGGACTAGAATGTGTTGGAAGTAGGATAAAATGCAGTAGCCTTAAAACAAGAGTTGTGTGCTGAGAACCTTAGCAGTAATGATTCATTATAAACCAACACCTTATGAGCTAGAAGCAGCCTTATATTCCCTACTAATGACTTGCTTCCTTGAAATTACTGTCCTCTGCTTTGCTCACGTTTAATTTTTTGGGTGCTAGACCTCACACATTTTCACTCTTACTGGTTCACTTGTGCTAAAGCAGTGCACTGCCAAACTCCTCTTTTACAAAGATCATAGAGTAATCTCACATGTTATTTTGGGCAGTGACATGTGCCTTTGAGGTGTAGTTTGTGACTGTTTCCTAAAAACATGAGCTCTTTGTTAAAGCTTTCTTAACTAAAGGGTTGTGTCCACCAGTTTTAGTAAAGTTTCATTTCAGTCCAGTGGTGTCATTCTATGTGCATATTACTGAATGTAATTCATAGTTACTCTGTCTGCGTGTGGAAATTTAAGATGGAATTAATGCACCCCAATTTGGGCATATAAAAATCAATGCTTAGCACTGAAGTTGTCAGCCCAAACTCCCAATCAGTGATGAGAATTAGATGCCTCGAGTTCAGGCAAGCCAGATAAGCTAAGCTTCAGTGACTAACACTAAGCAGTCTTTCAAGCTTTTTCAGAATAATTACTTCTCTGGAGATTCTGTTTCTGGCTTTGTTTTAGAAAGAGAGCCTAAGGTGACTAGCACTGACTTTGTCTTTAGACCTTCAGACTTCTGTAGTTATGAATTGCACCTAGATGGCAATATCAGATTAGACGAAAACTGCAATTCAACATTGAATGATTGTGTCTGGCTTCCTAAAACTTGATCTTACTCTTTTTTCTTTTTCATTAATTTTAAGGAGGAAAATGACCTTTTAGAGTGTAGGTTTTTTTCATTCCTGCTATATAAATAAAAACACAAATTAAAATTTAGAAGAATATATTTTCTTACTTTTTGATGAAATGTCTCATACAAACCAAAGCCTATATGCTAAGAGAATTTGCTAAAGTTACAATGTGCCAGAATTGAGGCCTGCAACCATACTGAGATTGCCTCATGTATAGTTACTCTAATACAGGTTGTATTAACATTGTTGCATATTATTTCCCACTGGGCCTTTGTTCATTTAAAGCACAGGATAGGCAAAACCTATAATTCTTTGTCTCGCTTTATTTGCTACACACTATTTTACATTCCATGCAGAATGTGAGGTATTAAATACTGCTGAACTTTTCTGGGGTTCTGCCCAACTGTAAAGAAGTTGTTACAAATTTTGTAGTGACTGACTTTTATCTTTTCAGTGGAAGTGGTGTAAAATGTTTAACATCTGTTGACAACCTGAAACAGAGGAAGTCAAAGGCACCCAAACCCCTTTGTGCCTTCTTGACAAAACCAGAGTAGGATGCCACCTTCTTGACTGTGGATATGTATAATGGCTACATCTATGAGCTGGTGATCTTAAGTTCAGTCTATATTCAGTGAAGAAATCAAGAGTGATGTTTAAAACAAATCAGACTAATTACACACTAAAAGAGCCTTGTTCCTACCCACCCATTCCCCCAGCCCTCCCCCACCCCTGTAGAGAAAGTTCAGGTGATTCCCTCCAAAGCAGATGTTTGCTTTGCTCAGATGAATCTCACTTATAGAGCTTGACTTTTCAAAGATAACCTTTCAGAATGTCTTCTGTATTCTATGGCTAATTCCTATTGACTTCTGTTAAAAAGGGGAGATGTTATGTTTCAGATTAAGTAATATAACAAAGCAAGGATCTTGTATATAGCAGCCTTTTGTTCTGTATAACTTGACTTTATCCCCAAAGCTTTAAGTGGTGAATTAATAACTGCTTTTCGTAAACTATTATTATTTGTGATGTCAAAGCTACAGCTTTTTCATTTGTAATAATTTGCATGTGCATGCTCACTGATGCACTGTAGGTAACTTCTTAGCAGTAAAGCACAACATTTATGATATCTGCAGTAATACAATAAGCTGGGGATGAATGGCCAGCTTCTCAAGGTGTTAACCTCTATCTTACAGAATTTTGAAAATTTAGATTTAATCCCATGTATTTCATACTACTTACCCCAAAAAAGAAGTGCTTTTAAAAGAACCTGAGATGCAAAGTTAAAAACTTAGAAAATACTAGTAGAGTTGGTTATGCAACTCTTAACCTTAATTCGGAATTGTAATTCAGCTCAGTGGAGTGTATTATGAAACTGTCTTAATTACATAAACATACTTTTTGTTTTCCCTAGTGCAGACTTATTTCTCCTCCTCAACATGTTCCTTGTATGGAGAATTTAAGGTAACTTAGTGATATTTAAACATAATTATAAACAGGAGAAACATAAGTGCTGAGCAAGCCTAAGTCTAGTTTATTTTATTCTCTTCCAATCTACATTTGACATGACTGTTGGCTGTGCAAAGAGGGGCCCTTACTACTTCTGCCAAAGCTTTACAACTGGGCAAATTCGACCGGAGGGAAGAAATAAGCTTTTACCAAGCTCAGCTTCTAGCTTAGTTGCTAAAACAATCTTCATGAAGGTGGTAGAAGAGTCTTCATCTCATACTTCTTGGCAAAGAGCTCTTAAGCTTTCTCAGAAGGCAGAAACCGTAATTACCTCCTCTTTCAAGAATTGCATCTGACAGGCATTATAAGCCATGCTTGTGATTTCTCCCTCTTAATTTAATTGTAAAATAAGGTCACAGATTTTTGTTCTCCATACAGTTTTAAGAGAATGTGGAAGTTCCTCTCTGAGTAATTTATGTGAAGCACAAAGTATATTATCCTTCTCCAGGTTTCTATATCTGTAGGCTGAGCATAGTGATATAACTATATTATTCATATGACAGATATTTCAGATTCTATTCTGTATTTAACCTTTTCTTCACACTGTAGGAAGTATGTGACCTAATGCACGCCTCTAGGTTCCCAGATAGATTTAGATTTTAAAATTACAGATTTTAGAGCTTAACTTTTGCATACTTAAGCCTTGTCCGTTTGTCACTCTTCAAAATGGATACCAAAATACAATGGCATCAATATTTTATCTGTACTGGTTTTTAGATTACTCTGAATTGTCTGAAATCTGAAAGTTGTGGGTCTTCTGTATTTTATTTCTCATATATTCTCTCAATTTGGAAATAACCTTTTTAAAATTTAGTGTAATAAATTGTCCAGTGTTGAACACACATGCACACATACATGTATTTCCAGATCTCTTAGAGTATGAATTTTTTATTAGTCGTGTCTTATAAGTAGGTTCTTTCTGCATGGGATTTCTAATACTTGGAGGAATTTCCTTAGCATTTATATTTTTCATATTTGGTAACAAAAAAGATTAGTACATTACAGAGAGGTTGAAGAGTGAAGATGCCTCTAACTATCAGGATTTCATTTTCCTTTCCCAGTTATTTAAGATTTTAATTGTAGGCCAGGAGGCAACAAGTAAAAGGTACTAAAACTTCATTGAATTTTCTGGTAGCTGCTGGAACATCTAGCTGTCTGGACTAGATAAGTTTGGCCAATTCAAAAAGTTGCTTTTTGAGCAAAATAAGGAAATTATCCTACACTTAATCTGATATTCAAATATAGTAGTTTTTCTTAATGTATCACTTACTGATATATTTTTTATTTGAATATACAATCCCTATTGTCTAAAGCTTTAGAAACTTTGTGAATGCAATTTATCACAGTATACTCTGTTATTCTTATGACAGAACAGCTTGCAAACAAAAGTGAGGTAGCTGAGTACTGGTACCTTTGCAAAGCATCTTTAAAGCAAGAAAAAAAGCCATAGTTCTTGCAAATGTATTGTGCAGGCTATTAGTGATGCTTATTGAAGTTTGCGTCAGCAAACTTAGGACACAGGCTTGCAATCATTATGAAATCTTTCGCTTTACTCCCTGGGTGTTACTGCAGACAAACCAGGACAAAGAAGGAAATAGTTGGGATAGAAAGTGAAGTGTTAGAAATCACTTCTCGTTGAATCAGAGACAAAAACTCTTTTATGACTGATTTACATTTCTTGCTTTACTGGAATTTATACAAATAAATACATAGATATATTTGGAAGAGCATGTACATTCCCTGCGGAGGGGCAGGCTTAGCTACTCTGCCAGCCCTCAGTCATGGTCACAGAACAGAGCTTTCCACACTGTCATGTTTCAATCCATGCACCAATCTACAACCTCATCACACAGCAGCTATAAGAGCTTATTTGAACCTTTTAGAACAAATCTGTAACCTGTATGCATGGAATTCAGAATGTTCAGTTACACTTTTGATTAATGAAAGTGGGTTATTCTCTACTGGCTAAAGAGATAACCTTCACATGTGCTTATTCTTCTATTCACATGCATGCCATTGTCATTTAACTAGTGAATATACAGGTAGCTTCTGAAGGGTACATGGCCTCCCTCTCCTCCCTCAGCAAACAGATCACGGCAGTTGCTGCCCTCCTGAACATGGGTTGCTTTTCAACAATGCAAACTACTCCTCTGCTTATGTGAGCAATGTTCTTGTGTAAGTGTTTTGGGACTGAGAGAGATAGAGCGTGTATACAGAGATTGAATAGAGCAGAAACTGTCATAAACAGACCAAATTGACTCAAATACTGCACAGGGATGTTTTTGTTCTCTAACTGGGTAGTCCAAAAGATTAAGTGGGACCACACATAACAGAATACAAAGCAGATAGTTTCTACTTTCATTTTCTGTTGAAAAGATAAAACAACTTTCATAGCCTGTGTGGGATGGATGCATTCTATACTAGGATTTGAACAAGAAAATAGCCTAAAATACTGTGTTCTATTTCGCAAAACGTGTCTGGCAAAGAATGTGGTTAAAAGTACAAGCTAGAGGTAATGTAAGAAAATAGATTTTTCCGCTGTATCTTGCAATCTCATGTTCTCACATAAGCTTTATGGGACATTGTTTTAACACATGAAAACACCTAAAAAAGAAGTTACATTTTCATGAAAATAGATGCTGCACACCCTCAACTGTCAGAGATGTAAAGCTGACTCCTAGAAGCAAAAGTCAGAAAGGTAATTGCTGACAACACCACAGTCATTAATGGCAGCCTAGACCTGGTGCCGTCAGATCACACTACGTGTTTCCAGTTTATGGAGGAGAGATGTGTCTTTTCACATTAATAACCAGTTTTGTTATGTTGGGGGACAGGGGGCTGAATATGTAGTTCAGTGGTGATACAGATTTTTTTCCCATTTCCTCTGGGTTTTTTTTTGGTTTTTTGGTGGTTTTTTTGGGTTTTTTTTGCTTACTCTCAGGTTTTTTCAGGTTATTTGAGGGTAGCAGTGATCTGAAGCACTACTCTCATGGACTTGTATTTTCACATGGCTAGAAAGTTCTTGAAGTGGAAAGTTTTATTTATGAGACAATGTAACTTTTGTGCCCATGTAGTGGTTCAATTTAGATTACCATGGTAATACCAGAATTTTACATCTCTTAATTGCTAAAAGAAAAATATGTTGCAGAGGTTGGCTATGCCATATAGTCATTGTGGTGTGTATCCAGTACTGTGGAGTTCGTATATATTTTAAATTCACATACACAGTGCAACTGTTCTACTATTTTAAACATAAAAGGCTGTCAGCAGCTGGAGTTTGTGAAAATACACAGTGCAAGAAAAATGGTCTTGGAAATGAATAAATCAAGTTTCAAAGATTTTAATTTATAAGCATATTTCTCAGGATTTCCAAACAATGGATAAATACTTGAATAGTCATTTTCTCCCCTAGGGCTTTTTGGTACATTTATTAAAAAAAACCAAAACCAGCAAAACTAAAAAAAAAATAGTTTTAGGGCATTAACTAAGGGCTTTAAAGTCAGCACTTGGAGCACATTTGAAAAATGTGGTTTGACATGATGAACTTTTGGGTGTAGGCCATGCACGCAAAGGGCTGTCCTTTTACAGATGTTGGGAGACTCTGTCCCCACTGTTTACCACAGTCTCTGACAGTAATGTTTAATAAAGTTTCTTACCTCCTGCTTGAAAGATTAGGAGAAGGGAGCCAATCTGCTGCTTTGTAAAGAATCTAAGATATATTCAGGGCAACTTACTTTCCATTTATGTTAATGCTCAGTAGTATATAAAACATGTATTTTATCTACATATACACATCTTATACATGTAGTGTCTGAATTGCCTAGATATATATAATACATCCTTTTGCTTATTTGGGGCTATGTAAACATACCACCTTCTTACTTTTAAATGAATACAAACATTTTTTAGGGTTTTTTTTCAAAATGAAGGAATTTCAAAGTAAGCCACCTTGCCTTATGTTGGCTTGCCTTTTCTGTGGATCAAGAGCACACATACAGATAGCCACTGCAGTTCAGCTGACAGGCAGTTACTTGTTAAATTACATAACTTGAGGGTATGTCTGAGCCCTTAATTCTTGTTGAATTAAGGTTGATACCACTGGGTTGGGCCATTCGACGTAAAGGTAACGGGCAAAGAGTTTTTGTAGTAGGCAAATATTCCTTTCCCCTGTCAACCAGGAATACCCATATTCCAGGAATTAGCAACATTTTAACCTTTGCAGTTTACTTTCAATCCTGATTGTAACAGATGACACTGTCCAATGTTACCATGTTACCACTTTCTAAGTGCACTTTAGATTAGCCTTGTTATTTTGAGTAAACTCTCTTCAGGTTAGCATTGACTTGACATGTTAAGAAAGAAACCCAAACATAATATTCCACGTTTCATTCTCCTCAACTTTAGTAATTATTATATATTTCCTGTATCCATGGAAGAAACATACCATGCTGCAAGTTCTGTTTTCACATGGTTGATCTACCAAAAAGCTTTCTTTTAGATTTGCTGATTCCAGTAGCGACTGGAATCATGGCTCTGGAAAAAAAAAAATTGGATAAAGTAAACATGAAATAACTGACAAAGGAAGTCTTTTTACGTTTTGCCCTGTCTCTTGTTTTTTGGTATAATAGGCCGAAAATTGAGCTATTCTGTTTATTGGCAGAAATTTTAGTGATACAGCTGGGATGCATATGTTCCATATTAGCTGAGTTACTGCTGTTTAACTGTCTTGGATGAACAGAAACTTTACTTGCTTTTAAGGACCACACCTTTGCATATACTGCCATTATAATGTAATATTGGTTAATTAAGGGAAGAATGTGTATTTAGGCTTACTGCTCAAAATTATGCAGGAGACAGTTTGATATTTTGGGTAATTCTTCTTCAACACTAACACATTTTCAGAGTATGTTGGAACTAAGAAAAGGAAATCAATTTCTTAAATAAAATATGGATAAGATGCACGTACTTTCCAGAATCAGAAAACAGTGTGCACCTCCTCCATCCTTTCTGAATGTATCACATCCAGTTCACAAAGTGTTTAATTGCGTATTTAAATTTAATCATGTAATCATCTAATACATGTAAGTACAATGTTAAATTTAAAATGCAACTCCTTGCTTTACTGAAGTGGGACCATTAAGCCTGTGAAAAGAAAGAGTTTATGAAAATGCATACATGTCTGAGTAACACTGAAAGGAGAGTTCAGCAATGCCCAACGGGCCACTTCTACAATAGCAATCCACTTCTGAAATGTTGGTCTCTGCAGGGAAGATCACTATCATTATAATTAGAGTTAGACTACAATGGACTGCTCATAGTAGCTATTCCAAAAAGTTCTTTGAAGGTGAAGATGAGTGGTAGGCATTCTCAGGAACAGAAAATTGCTTTCTCAAGTGAAAAATAAATCAACCAAATAAATCTTAAATAGCTAGATGGCTAAAAAAATTTTAAATTTTACCATCCCTCTTTAAAATGAAATCACTGTATTTCCAGTTTGAATATTGCTGATGGGCATTAAAGAAATATATAATTTATATTTTCCTAGAATACATAATATGTAATCATACTTGAAAACAGATGTATTTTGTGAGCAAATGAAGAGAGGCAAAAATATAGGAGCTTCACCTCCTGTGCTCTATTTCTGGTTTTTCTTTCAAAATAGATAATCCTTTTTTCTGCAAATTATGAAGGCCTAAGTACTAAGAACCATTTAGTGCTCTTAGGTGCATTAATACAAATAGGTACATTGATATGAAAAATATTTGAAGATGTTCTGATCAATTTTTTTATTGTCTGACTTTTAAATACTTGTCCAGTCTGTCTTTAACCTTCTAAAGGCTAGATCAGGCAGTTGACTAAAATTGAAAATCTGATACCAAAGTACAGTCTGATCTTCACACCAAAGCCAACACATGTTGCTATACAGACAGGTTTTCATATAGATTTGCTGCTTCTCACAGATATCCTGGAATTTCATGCAGAAATTTCTTTGGTCTGCTAAAACTATGAACTTAAAACTACAGCTGCAGGAATCCTAGAAACTGAGTGAAAAGTTTTCTCTGTGGAAGATTGAGGTGCTCCTGCCAAGAGCATTCAAGTTATGATAAAAAGGTTATGACACTGATTGCATTTTCTTTAAAATTAACATTGAAGATTTGGAAAAGAGGCACAGAACTTAGCTCTGTGAGTAAAAGGAATTATAGAAGAACATGAGGAGAAGTATAGGTAATAATTGTGTAAGAGGAAATGTATCTGTGCCAGTGGTCAGTCAGAGTTATTAAAGTGTGTCCTAATGTTCAGAAGGAACCTCCTGTGTTTTAGTTTGTGTCCATCACATCTGGTCTGAGAAAAGATCCTGGCTGTGTCATCTCTCTACACACTCCCTCCAAGGATTTATAAAATTGATGAGGTTCCCCTGAGCCTTCTCCAGCCTGAGCCATCCCAGCGCTCTCAAACTTTGATCACAGGAGAGAGAATCTCCAGTTCCTCAGTCATTTTTGTGTCTCTCTGTTGTACTTTCTCCAGTAGCTCCACTCTGAGCAATTTGGCGAGTTGAAATCATATAAAAAAGATCTCCTATAAATTTGCTCTTCAGATTTTAATATGAAAGTGGAACATAATAGTACAAATTGAAAGTAAATGGAAATATTTAAGCAGATGTAAATGCAGTAACACTTGTTTCTCTTCATGCTGAAATCAGGAAATGAGCAACTAAACTTTCTTTCTCCTGTATAATGGCCATGATCTGATCTCTTTACCTTTTTGTATTACCCCATGTACTAGCAACTACATGATACTATAAGCCACAGAAATTGTTTTTATTTAGTACATTTAGTGGGTTATTTCTTCAGTTTTCTGGATTCTGTATTTCACAGAAGTTAGTGTTTCCTTTGGCATTAAGTGGTCTAAAGACTTAGAATTAAGTTGATGTTTCAAAATGCCTAGGTTTTGTCAATCTAGGCATTATAACAAAGCAATATGGTACCACAAACCCTTTGGTGCCCATGTTTGATGTGTGTAGAGGAAATACCATAATTATTGCAGAAAATTATTCCTGAGTAATACAGTTCCACTGATTGCACTAACTAAGCTAGGAAGTTCTCTCCTGCCATTGTGAAATTCTAGTAACAATATTGAACAATTGTATTTATGTTCAATTTAATTAGAGGTTTCAATATACTCTGGCAGACATTTATCTTACAATTTAAACTTACGACTGCATGGACCATTTCTGAGAATATTATAATCTTTAGGTTTTAACCAAATATCTCCTGGGGCACATTACCTTATTTTTGTAAGTTAGTAATGTACAGTTTGTGGTTTCTTAAAAATTTGCTGTCATTGAAATACTCTATGTTTTATTCCTTTTTCTCATTGAATTTTGGAGGACTTCAAAGTAGATTGAAATAGGTGGGCTGTCAAAATTCATAAGTTGTTTAAAAAATAATTTCATTTGGAAGTACATAATTGAAGATCGTTTCAACGGTTGTAGTTAAGATCTTGATCCTTTAAAAATATTTTTCACATTCCACCTAAAGATAACAATGTTTGTCAAAGCTAGAAACATTGCTTAAGTCTTGACTAATATGGGTATAAAGTCAATCTCTTCAATGTTGAGTAGAGGTATTATCTAAAAATTTAAAAAAGAAATCACTGAAGAAAAAAAAGGTGGCAGAGTTGAAATCTTGGAAATGACCATGGTGTCATGACATATACAACAAAGCAGAATCATAATTTTGACAGCATTTGAACTTCTGTGGGTGTCTCAGTGCCCAGAAAGTTTCCTTAAGGGAAGTTCATGTATTTGTGACTCCCCCTAGTGGATCACTCTCTCAACTCTACACTAGGAGATGTTCTTTGTATTAAATTCATGTGACATTTAACATTCAGATGTCTTTGTTTTCATGCTGAGGACCTGATTCCATTCTCATAGAATGTCTGACTATGTTTGTGTGCATCTCCACGCATTATTGCACATTTTGCAATATATCTTTTTTAAGATTTTTTTTCATACTGAGGTTGCTGATTATCATGTCTATTTATATGTGCAACTAATGTTAATCCATTAGCAGATAGAACATTCTCCTTCTTTCTGTGCCGAAAACCTCTTCTGTTTCCCAGACTTTCATTTTCATAACTATTCTGGAAGTGTCTGCAGTTTGCCTTAATTATTATTTAATTATATTTCAGGTACCACCAAGGTAAATCTTGTGAAGATCCCTTCAACTGCTTCCAGTCCTCGAGACACTGCTCTGGCAGCTGTTATATGCAGTGCACTTGCAACAGTGCTCTTGGCTCTCCTCATCCTTTGCGTTATCTATTGCAAGAGGCAGTTCATGGAGAAGAAACCAAGCTGTGAGTTTCCAGTTATTACTGTTTCTTGGTAATATTTACAGAGTGGTATTAGTTTGGCAGATCTCTCTGTCTAGCATTGAGCTGGTTAATACAGCAGAGCCCAAGCCTCCATCCAAGCTTGCCAGCTCAGTGTGGAAGTTCCAGCTGCCACTGAGAAAATGCTGTGTAAATGCCCAGAAATAGTTCAATTGCATAAATTCCATGCCATAGTCTGCTAGATGCTGCACAGATACTTTTGGACCATTCATGATCCAAGATGGGACACTACAGAGTTGCAATGTCAATGTGGAAATACCAGTTTGAAAGATCTGTACATCAAATGCTTTTGTGAAACACAGTTTAGGCCATCAAAATAATGAATGTGGCCAGTGTACATGAGAGATTTGTCCTTAAGAGTTTTGGTTTTATGGGCATATTCAAGATGAATTAAATGCCTAAGACAGATTTGTAAATTTCTTTTAAATCTGTAACAGCTCATCAATGTAATTTGTTTGTAATAAACATTTTTCTACCTCTTAATTTAAATTAAGAAAGAAAAAAAGTGAAAAGCACTCTAGTTCCTATTTATAGTTTTATAAAACATTTATTAAAATATGTTTATAGCATCTAATGAATCGTGGATGCCAAACAAGAATAATGTCTAGGATGAATTGATGTTATTGCTGCTTTCAGCACAAGCAGAAATAAAAAGGTTTAGAGAGGCATTGTAAGAATTGTTCCTAACCTAGAATTTGCTTAACAGCTTGAGTTTTGAGAAATTCTGACACAGTGAATTCAAACTTCATTTAGTGAAGTGTAGTAACTCGTTTGCGTTGGTCAACAATTATAGAGATTAAAGGAAGTCTTCTGTTAATATAAATCTCTCTAAGATAATATAAACAAAATCCAAGTAGCTGAAAGCTGACTCTGGAAAATTTCAGATGGGAGTCACTGAGAATCATTAAACACTGCAAAAATGTAACAGTGAATAAGATATACTCTCAAATCATCAAAATGAGAGCAGATGTCTTCCTAGAAGAGGCTGCAGTTGAACCAGCTGTTCTAGGGTTTGTTGCAAAATCTGTGGTTTACATTATAGGAAGCCACATGGTCACTGTGGATCTTTCAATTGGAAAATATATGGACATACTTTATAGCATGACAATTACACGTTCTGTGAAGATAGAGGGCTCTGAGCAGGAAAAAGGGTAATGCTAACATAAATTTTTATTCACTTTGTTCAAAGGGTCTCTGAGATCACAAGACATTCACTACAATGGCTCTGAATTATCATGTTTTGATAGACCACGGCTAAATGAACATGGCCACAGAACGTGTTGCCAGTGCCAAAGAAGTACAACACAGACATGTGGTATGTTAGGTCTACTGAAAGGTGACTTTATTTTATCTAACACTTGAGTTGTGACAATTAAATTTAACTGCAGAGCTAACACTGTCAAACTATCCTTTGTCCTAGGGTAATTCCTTAACAAGCAGAAAGGATTTTTAAGTAGCTGTTTGGGTGGTTTTTGTTTTTCCGGTATTCATTTCAGTGACTTCACTTGAAAAAAAAATTAAAATGTCTATCTTATTTCTTTCTGTTAAAAATAGCACTACATCTGGCTTTAAGACTTAAATTAGTGTGAAGGGTTTACCAGAGAGCTTCTAAGAACATGATATGAATGCTAAAGGACATTAACAACCTGGACAATTCAAATCATTGCCATTTTGTGAAGTTGTATCAGAATAGATGCAGTCATGACATTAAGAAATACATAATTTAACACAAAAGCAGAGACTTAAATATCATCCTGATAGCTTAACTCAGAATGATTCCACTTACATGTATTCAATTGAGAAGCAAATTAATTTTAAAAGATATGAATGACTGGCATCTATATTACTCCTGGAGGAAGGACTTGGCTTTTATGAATAATTCAGTTTTAAAGGAATCAAGAACCTGTTTTTACAGCAAGAAATCTCTTTCCTCAATCCATATATTATAATGTAACTGACAAATTAGTACTCAAGTTTGAAAAAGAACAGAGACTAAGTTTATACAGAGCTTTGACAGTTTTAACACTATTAAATTAATTTTCATTCCTTAGGACCAGTTCACTTGATTCCCTCACTGTGCTGTGATGAAACCTGTAGCATGGAGCACAGCAGTCACGGTTGTGCTTTCCACTCACAGACCACACTTAATGAAAGGTAACTTAGTTTTACAAATGTTTATTAAATATTAAGTATTTTTTTATGCAGTCAAATTAATATTTATACAGATACAACAGCTGCTTGAAATGGAATGAGGGATTTTGCTGAGCTTTAGCCTTATCATCCCTTATCATCCTTATGTTGTGCAAGAATAGGTTTATGGTGAAAAACTTCAGTATTACTTAGTAAATGCTGACTTGATCCATGGGTTTCTCTGAAGAAGTGGCTTCTCTCACAAGCAGATAATCTTCCTTTTACTCTGTGACACCTTAGAGGCTTTGGCCACCCGCTCTTCTGCATTACTTGGCAAGTTGCTGCATAAACCCATGAATCTGGGGGGACTGAAGTACAGTTCGCAAGTGGCATGAAGATTTATTTTTTTTTAGGAACTCTTTAGCACTGAAAGCTTTGAAGTATCTATTATTTCTGAATTTCTAGCAGATTTTAACCTTTATTTTCTCTTGATCAGCTAAGTGCAGTAGTAGTTATTTTTACAGCAGGGCCATGAGCTAAATATATAAAATTTATGGTGTCCTTCAGAGTTTCCTGGTTACAGATTTTAACACAGGATGTATTTATTTCTTTTAGCTAGAATAATTTTCCATGTAAGGTTTAAATTGTTCTTCAGCTGTTTTGTCCTTATGGCCACATGTAACTAAAAATGTAGAGGCAGCTTCTTCATAAGTATTGTTTGTGCGAGGTGACTTAGCGACTTAAGTACAAATATCTAAGTTTTCTATAACAACTTGTTTAAACACCGACAAGCTTGAGTCATCCTTGTGTAACACCGAGGTTGACAAATTGAGAGTTGTGTACTTTTTGAGGAATCTTTTGGTTAAGGCTTTAAAAATAACTGTAATATCCATGCTATGTGGACATCAAAGATCCTGTGGTTCCTTCCAGTAGAAATGGAGCTTGTGCCAATTTCCTTTGCCAGAATAATGTATTTCCTTCAATTGTGGTGCAATGTCCTGACTTCTGGCCTCATCTCTGAAAATGCTTTGTGTGTATATCAAAGCTATTAAAGTATCATGTTTTGGAAATGAGTAAGGCTACTTAAAATCTGTTATAGACATGTTAATGTGGGATGGGTTTTGTCCCACTGCATATCAGACGTAATAAAGCCTTTGCATTTTTAAAAATCTGTAGATGGTTTTTGGAGATAAAACATATTGGTATAACTTCCTAGTTTTGTTAATGCTTATTTTGGTGCATATATAGTGAAAAACACTACTGGACTTTTAACAGTGTTTGGCACATGTTACCATTATCATGCACTTTAAATACACTTGAGATAGATAATATTGAGTTTCCACTTCTACTTTCTTCCATTTTCCATAAAATAAAAATAATGCTTGCTCTTCTTCGGTATTATGTCCTTTCCACGTAGAACAGTATAGAAGAAAAACTTTTTGCATTTTGAAGGCTAAACAGAACAAACTGAAAAATCTAAAGTGAATGCATTTTCAGGTTTAAAGCAAACACAAAATTTCAAGCAGTCTTGTTGCCTATTCCATTCTCCCAGTCTGAAGCCACTTGACTTCTTTTACTTCTATTAGATATTTGTCTATCTAGGATTTAGGGGAGAAAAAAAACCCCAACCAAATCCCCCCTAGTTTTGAAGATTCCAGAGTCTGCCCATTCATCTTTGTTGCTGCACTTTAAGCCTGTTACATCTGATCTTAATACTCCCCTCTCCGTGCACTGAGAAAAAATAAATTCCTTCTTTGTGACAGTGTTTGTATCTGAACACTACTATAATATTTTTTTGTCACATTTCCGACTGTAAACAACCCCAATTGTAGTTCATGTTTTCTGGAATCTGGATTCACTGTCTGAAGTAGTGTTCACCAGAGATTTTGTCATTTCCAGACAGGGAACAAACTATATTCCTTCTCAATAGAATTTGTTTCTACAGGATGTCTCTAGAGTATTAATATAACCCTGTTAAACCTTCTTGAAATACCTATAATTACAAAAGACAGTAATTACGATGCTGATATTTTCTGCAATGCTTTGTAAACCGTGTGCCATTTATCCTTCTGCAGAGCTTCTGATTCTGTTGGAGAAATGATTCCTGCTTTCCTTGGTTCTCTTTCACACTCTGCCTGTGGAGACAGTGCAGATGCTTGGCCTCTTATGCAAAACTCAGCTTGTTGTGACAGCATTTCTATCTGTGAATCATATTCAGAACTGGCTGAAGGATCTGCAAAATCCTGCAGCCCTGAGACTGAAAATGCAGCCACTATTGAATTGGATAATAACCAGGAACTAAGTGAAATACTTATTTCAGCTGAGTCTCTTGATGGAAATGTTGCAAAGCCCTTTGAAATCTCCGAACATAGAACTTGCAGAGAAGTTTCATCACTTCAGAACTCGGTGACTGCTGAAACCCAGCCAAAGTGTAATGGAACAACAAATGACTCTACAGACTGATAAAGAGGTAAAAAACATAACTACAAAGGAGTGAGAATGAGTGCTCCAGGCATGTACAGCTAGATAAAAATAGAATTTTAAGAAGTTGTAGGGTTATATTTCTGCATAGGCTACACCCAGCTATTGCTGGAATAAATTAAACTTCTACAAGAGATCCTGCAGTTTCACATTTTTGAATCATTAACTGAATTTGAAAGATGTAATTATGAAAACTGTGGTGTTGAAATAATATGAATCAGAATATAGGGGTAAGTCTGTACACCAGTCAGCTTTTATCAAGGAATTTTTTTTATTAAATTTCAAGGGAAAAATTCAGTTTAATAGCCTTATGAGCAAACTGTTATGTGAATCTAACCTTTGTTTATGAGGGAGAACGGAGGAATTGTCTTTGCTTATTGTAAACAAAGCATAAAAGACATACAAGTGTTCATCTAAAAATATTTACAAAGCCTTTCTATGGAGTTAATGCAGTAGCAGTAGAAGCAGGAGAGAATCTCAAATGCCTTGTAATGCCATTTATATTCCCATGTCATCAGATAAAGCGTAAGTTTGTCCTTAAAATGCAACTTAATCTATACAAGCTCAGAGAAAAGGCAGGTCTGAGGTCAAAATGCAAAGAGGTGATAAACAATTGTCTCAACTATGTAACAGTGGAACTTGCAAAAAGTCACTCTGCTACTGCTTCATCATTACATCTTTTTGAATCTTAGCTATGTTCCATATTTTTAAAATGGAATTTTCTTCTATTGGAAGTAACCTGGAGCCTCAAGTAACTAATCTGTGAAAGGATCCCAAATTATGGCCTGTGTGCTGATGACAAGTGGTGGTGTTACTCCAGGCTTCTGCAGGCTGTGTCTGGAAACCTGAAACAGTCTCCTGTGCATGAACTCAGAGGCAGGAGCACAAGAAGTTGCCACTAATATTAATAATGCACCAAGCTTAATTAAAAAAATTATGCTATCTGTAATTACAAAAACTTGGGGCCATCTGCAGAAATAAAACTGCATACCTTTGATCCTCTTCCATTTGGTTTGCATGCCACTTTTGTGTTGTTCCTAAATATGACGTAGAAAGTAATTAGTATTTAGCAAAAAAAATATGCATATTCTGAAAACATGTAGGTGCAATAGTTTCTTTGTAAATCCAGCCTTAATTGTGTAGGTGACATTGTCAGGAGGAGGAAAGGGAAGGGAACTGACTGTTAAATCAAGAATTGTTTTGCCATTGACTTCAGTGGAACTTGTCACCCTGAAACTGCTGCCATCACTGACAATACCAGCCTCATCCAGGCGGCACGTATTTCTCTCAATGTATTATTTACAATATAAAGTTTTTCTCTGTAACAATGCTGGGCACTACCTGTCCATGTGTCAGATAGCAACTCTCACAGTTTTATTTTTTATGTGCCCAGTGAAAGTCGTATTCTGTAGCTGTGTGTGGGAAGGGACAATGACATGGGTACGAGTGCAGATCTCAGCACTGCTAGTTCCCAGCCTTCTTGATGTTTTAAGGGAATGTATTTCCATATTAACAAGATTTTAAAAAGTCAGAAGTTTGTGGGTATTTTCCCACTAAACCATGCATCAACTTCAGAGGTGTGTGATTAACATTATTTAAGAGTTTTCTTCGATCAAAAGAACCACAGAATTTCAAAATATGACTACAAAAATTAGCTTTTATTTCACTGTACTTTTTATGGTATATGAACTGTATATTTTCTTATTGATTCCTATGTGTATGGAGACAGCTTTTCTAGCATCTCAAAATCCTGTATGCTTTGATAGTTTTCTGCTATCCTCTATTACTACTGACATTTGTGTATCATTTTGAATAATCAAGGTCTTCAGGAGGGTTACATTTTTCTTCATTTTTTTTCCTTAATAGACCCTAATTCATTCTGTACATTCAGACTCTACAGTGCATCATTATATGTGCATTTTTGGCAGAGAAATTTCAGTAGTGTTCAGGGGACAGGACCAGGACCAGGCTTACCTGAGATGTATTTTCAGGATGAGCAGTGACCAGATGTACAACTCCAAGAAAATTATTTCTTCTCAGTCTGTACCGTTTTTTCCCATTTGCCTTCATCTTTTATGTCCCTTTGAAATATTTTGAGGGAAGGATGGTCTTTGTACTGCCTTTGGGTGTATTATAGTCTTGCATAGGTCAGTGTTTTATTATTATATTTCAAAATAAATAATAATATAAAATCAGATAGCATATTTTTGTATATGTACACACAAGTATAAGCTTTTTAATGTGGGTTTTAATACAGGTTTAATCTTCAGATTTAGATTAATTTTTACAGCAAGCAGTAAGTATACCTCTACTCTTTTAGTGTTTAGTCAATTATAGAAGTACACACAGGTTCTTATGAATTTATGTAACCACTCTCCTTTCAATTTTTTTTTAGGGACTGGAGCTATTTGTCTCAGCCCTAAAGCTGAATGTTTCCCTTACGCTCCCCTGCTGATTCTTATCAAACATAGTCTGGTCTTCAGTGTTGCATGGTTTCCAAACCAGCTGGAAAAAAATGGCATCATTTCACCCCTTCCGAGCAGTTGTGTCTGAGCTGTAACAGCTGTGAAATGAAACTTCTAGGAGCATCCTATGAGGACCCTGAAAGTGAATTTATGACCTTTTGCATCTCTTTTTCTGTTCCCTCAGAGTCTCAAAATGTCTAATGGAGTTAGCTTAATAGTATATGTAAATACTGCAAGAAATACAAACACTTCAGCGTATTTAGGGGGGGATCTCTTAAATATGGCTACAGGTGTCAGAAGATGTGGGACAACACGGTGCCAGTTACTCTGCCTGCAGATTTGTGCATGCATTAGGATTTTTTCTGCTGGTTCTAATTTTAAATAATATTCCTGCTATTGAAGGTCATTAAAAAATCCATTTCTATTTATGCAAGGATCACCTACTAATAAACTGAAGCTTTTATTATATATTACATTATAGTCAATAAGCTAGTTTGGGGAGTTAAAGAATTAGCATGTTACAGTATGTATTGTTGAAGTCCCCTCCATCCAATTATTACATTTTTGGGAGGTGGCATTTTTCTGTTAAATGTAGCAGGAGATTAGCTTTAAATTAGATTTAGTTTAATGAAGGTCAGACATATAGATACGGACATTGTGTTTAATTAGTAGTCTCAGTATTGGAATACAGCACTTCTTGTTATAGCATGTAATTTTGGATGTTGAAATAATTGTGATCAACTGTCAAATCAAAATGTCAGACTATAGCAGGTGTGCCATGAAAGTATTTATACAGTGAGATTGTTACCAAGATTTTTTATTAATGCATTATTTTTTAAGAGTCAAGCTTCATGGAGACCTAATTCACTCATTTAGGAATCCCTTTCATTCAAGACACTCTGTTCTTCTCACTATAGTACTGTGTCAATTCACATTTTCCACACAAAATATAAAAAGTGGTTTGCTTTATCACATCTCTTAATACCTTTTTTTCCCCCGCCATTTTCATCCGTAAAATAGTTTTTGCTTCTGTGGAAAATCCCAGTAACCTCTGCTGATTCATTACACTCAACAGGCTCATGCTTGTCAGTGATGAACTCTAGCAATTATTCCTTAAAGTACCCAATGTGCCTTGACTAAAGCAAAGCAATCAGCAAAACAGATGCAAATTTGCAATAAATATTACTCATCTTTCCACACATGGTTTGTGTGGCAATGGAAATGTTGAGACAGTATTCAGAATCCATTATGGAAAAAGACTTTTGCTTTGAAGCACACAGGAGAAGGTTGGACCTGGACAGGAATAGCTAAAGCCAGCAGAGGCAGCCATGGCAGAGAGATGCTCCAGCTCTTCACCAGTGAGATTATTCATTTGTGCAAAAGCCACGAATAACAGTTCCCAAATTAAAACCAAAGTGAACAAATTACCCAAGTGATTTTTTTGCTGTTGCTTGGTTTGATGTTTTAAGTAGTAGATTCCACATTTTTGTTACTGATGGAATAATAACCAGTTATGCAGTACAATTACTCAGATAAATACTTTCACGTGTATTTTTAAATATCTGTAGTTTTGAATAGTTTCTTTGTATACTTTCAAACATTTATGAAGTTACAAAACATTACTTTTCACTGCGTGTGCATGAAGAGATGTGTGCTTCTTTGTAGATACTTTGTAAATAGAAAAAATATCCAATGAGCATTTCAGTATATGGCAAAATATTTTCAGGACATATGGAGATTTAGCTTTTCACTAATAACAGTTCTTGAAAAAGCAATGTTCAAAAGTTTTGCCAGCATTTGCCAAAGTATGTTTTCCCATTGGAATTTAAACTTTGTGTAATTGTTTTTGTCCAGCAACTCTAGAGAATGACACTCGTTTTTTTTTAAATGAGTGACACATAGCTTGAGAGCAAATTGGGAGGAAAAAATTAAGATAGTGTTTTTTAAATATATGTGTATATTTTGTATATACTTTTTTTCTTAATTTACCAAATTGGTCTTTTGTATATTGCCTGTGGCAAGCAATGTTGTACATGCCAATAGAAAACATACACTATCACTGCATTTAGACTGCCCACATGTCATGTCTAGGGACTTACAGTGCTGTTTTAAATACTCCTTTAACTCCTTTAAATGTAAATTAAAATCTTGTATAAATTGTTTTGTAATACTTTTTCTACTTGTGAATAAAACGTTACGTGAACCAGTCTTGGTTTGTTGACCTCAAATTAATAATAGCTTTCTATACAAATTTAGTGATCAATTCTTCTAATTATTTTGTAATTCTATAATGGTGTAATTATTTTAAGGTTGTGGTAGAATTTGATGCATCTTTGTTTTGAGATGTTTGCTGTTTAGCAGCAACCTCATTCTTCAAGCAGAAGGACCCTGAAGAAGTAGTAAGTTAAGATCAATGTTTAAAATCTTACTTCTTCAAAACTGTTTAAAGATTCTGCTTCTCAAGAAAGGGGGGCATGGAGGAGGGGGGATAAAACTGGTAAGCACCACAGATTGCTGTCTTTGCAATGTCTTAGAAAAGAGAACCTGGTGCTCCAGGTAGGCTTCTTCAGATAAGACATATAAGTAAATAATGAGAGGAGCTGTATTTTTGAATCAGAATTGGAGTCACGGCCCCAATTTAAATGATTAAGAAAGGAATGGCACGGTCTAACTGACAAGAGTAAAAGACTGAGAAGAAAGAGTAATCTGGTAATTGCATTAAATTGGTCCTTATGGTAAAGCCATAAGCAGTGTCTGGAAACTGAATCCAGATAGAGATGCCAGATAACAAAAAGCCAGGGTGCTTGTGCTGGAG
>VZTJ01002354.1:2182333-2232474 GCA_013397795.1 Orthonyx spaldingii | reverse complement strand
GTTTAGTCGAGCAAATTTCACATTGGTTCTTCTCAGTGTATTGCTGTTATTTCTATGGGCTTTGAAGGACATAATTCAGAGCTTAACTGGGGATCACCTGCCCAGAAGAGCGAGAACTCCTTATGCGCCTATGCTGCCCATGTGCTGCACTCCTGAGCAGTCTTCTACTTGTTTTCTGCTGTGACTGTCAGAAGTGGCAGCAGTTCACATGCCCATTCCACCTGAGTGTCCTTGGAGTTCACTTGGAGGTGTGCAAGTCTGCACAGCAGCACGTGGCATGTTTGGGAGGTCAGTTTGTGCCAAGACAGGGAGCTTCGTGACTCTCAGCACTGCCAGGATTGCAATGGAGTGCCCCTGACAAAAATTAAAAATTTAAAAAAAAAAAAATCAATAAATAAACAGGAATTGAAAAACAGATATTTATTCTATCTGGAAACAAAGTACAACTCAGAACACGTGATATATATGACCACAAACTTTGCATAGACATTTGCTTATATGAGTTACTATATAAAAGTCATTAGAAAGACTGTAATTTTCCAGCCAAGCTTTCCAAAAGGTCTGCAAAAAAACCCACCCACCCCAAAATCTTTTCCCTGCTTGCATTGCTCTTCAGTACAACAGTATTTCCTGCCTTTTCTACAAGATAGACCAAGCCCTTAATCCAGTGCTCCTCATCCTACCAGGAGTTTTGAGCTCACATGGCTTTTCCCTTTGTTGTGGGCTCTTTGAGGGCCTTTGGTTTGCATTCCTATGAAGTTCCTCCAAGCAACAACCTCCATGCATTAAATTAATCCTCTCCCTGTCTTTGGTGATGGAGGTTTAGATCACTACCTGCAGCACATTCCAGTGCAGACACTGCTGCTTTGTTTTGCCCTTTTAGAAAAGGGGGATTGAAGGAGAGTGCAGTGTTTTATCAGGCACGGAGCAAGCTGAGCCTGGGCACTGCAGAGCAGAGCCACACAATGCACACTTTGTGCTGGCAGGGTGCAATTTAATCCATATTTAGTTTTGGCCTGAGTGATGGTAAAACCCACTTGCTCTTCACATAGCAGCACATGAGCCATTTTGATTATGTCTGATAAGGGAGTGCTTTCAATAGGATAAAAATAACAGTGGGTGGATTTGCTGGGGAGCCTGCTGGTTTCCACAACAGCAGTGAATGATGGGATTAGAGGAAATGTTTTCTAATAGCCTACTGATGGAGAGGGTGGCAGACTGGGGACAGACTGAGGCTTCTACTCAGTACCACAGCTTCAACAGCAGGGTCAGCCGAGTAGGACTGAGGGGGTTTTCCAATAATTTGATTTTCTAAATCCTTACCACAATTGGATTATTTTCTCTCTTTTTTTTTTTTTTAATTGACCTGACAAAAGGAGATTTGGCTTGTTCAAAATGTTATAAATGACATTTTTCTAAAGCATTGGTGGAAAAGCAGACAAAAAGGAAAGGCAGCTTTTAGAAAGTGCTTGCCCTGAGCCTCAGTGTTTGGGGAGTTTTCCATATCTTCTGCCCAGGTCTCAGTCTCAGTTTAAGGATGGACAATTCACATGTTATTTAGGATGCAAAAATTCCCCTAAGTACAGCAGCTAATATACTAAAATCTGGTTGTAACCAACAGTTTAAGGGAGGGCACCGATTTACAGCTTAGAAAAGCCATTGGAATTCCAGAGATCATTTTTATTTGCCCCAGATCTGTATCAAACAGTTCATTGGAACATAATGATAAACATATATAAATACAGAATGTGTATAAAACAATAAACTTGTCATCTTGCACATGATCTGAGACATAGCATTGTCCAGGTCAGTTAGCAATTTTATTGCCAAGTCCTTAAATTTGAGGAAATTACAGAACACTGTGAACCAGTTCAGGGGAGACCTGTACACCACCCAAGCACTTATTCCTCATGTGGCAGAGATTACAAAATGAATGGAGAATGTTAAAAAAAAAGGGTCTGTTTCCATTTTTTAACATGCCTTTCAGCCCATGAATTCAAGTACCCTAGACATTTCATAGGCCAATATAGGAGCCTTAGGGGGGGAAAAAAAAGTTGCTATAAAGACCTACAGCCAGTCTGCTATGGCTCCCTTCCAGAACTTTCAGAGCACCACACTGGAATATTCATGGAGTGGATGCAGTCTTTCTGCTGGGGTCAGTAGCATCCAGAGGCCCTGCCTGGCCCCATCAAAGGAGCTGAGAGTGCAGCAGCTGCTCTAGTGCTCTTCAGCTGGAGGGGATCTCCAGGTTTGTGGTGGGGATGTCCTCTGCCTGCACCTGCCCGTGCTTCCACACACAGGGCACTCAACACACCAATATGGAACAAAACAGCAGCAGCAGAGGTTATTCGTTATCAAAATAAGAATAGTGAGAGAAGGATATCTAGCTTTTAGTGCACCAAAAAAAGAGAGCTAAACAGGCCATTACACTGCAAAACATTTTAAAAGCCAAAGTGAAGCTCTAGTCTGCAGCCACCTTACTTCTCTAACTTCACGTTCACCTAAACACACATAAACTCTGCACCAGCCCGAAGCAAACTGAGGCAGATCTGGAATCAGCAGAGTAACAGTGTTTACTACACCAGTTTTGTCCCTGTGTAGCAAATGTGCTTTCTTGCATACTGATGTTGACTCCTGCAACATCTGGTAGCTGAGTTTACCTGAAGAAATTCAGCAGGAACTATCAGTTTGGCCATTTGTTTGGCTGTTTGTTGTCTCTGTTGCAAGAGAAAAAAGGAAATTTTTGACCCACCTGGTACTGGTTTGTGTAGTTAGAGACACCAGTACTTGTGTTCCTTTATCAGAGTTTCAGCTTTATTAAACCTTATCCCTAAGAATGTTCAATTGAAGTTAAGGAGACACTGCACCAGTGCAAGAGTGAGAACATCTTTCTGACTGAGATACCAAAAGAGACCCATAATATTCCAGCAAATAGCACTTGCATTTTGTCAAAATTCATCACACTTTTTTGATATTTTGAGACTACAAACAGACAAAAATCCTTGATTTAAAAAATTCATATGCCTTGACAAAATGCTGTGAAAATTCACATAAGGAAGTTTTCTCTGGGAAGGTTTGTGCAGCTACTCCCCATGTTAAATCCTCAGTCTACTGAAATCCTCAATTAAAGTTGTATTTTTAAATATACTTTAAACTTTGTAGGATTTGTTGGTTAGTCAAGGACAACTAATCAATTTTTTATGGGCAAGAACTACCTCAAAATTATCTTCATACACTGTTTTTTAACTGGCAGAACAGATGAACTCAGGCAGAAGAGACTCTAAGTCCTCTAGATGACAAATACCTATTGTATTGATGGGTTAATAGAAGCAAGCCCTGTGGGTTCAGCCCTCTCATTAATACAATGAGACTGTGGGATCTGCAGGGAAGAGCTCAAGAATGCCATAAATTACATCTCCTGTGGCTTTCAACAACAAATAGATAGTGTTGGAGTTTACTCAAGGTGTTGGCAAGTGCTGTAGTAGGGATTCTTGAAAAATATCTGAGTGCCAGATGATGTTTCCTAATACACAGAGTGTCACTGAGGAGATCTTGGAGCATTTACAGCCCAGATGCTTTCTTTTCCTGGAGAAGAAATCTTTTTATTGCCTTTCTGCAGCAAGTGGACTCTGGTCAGTGAGAGAAGTAGCAACAGCTGCAGGAGGCAGGGGAGAACAGGGAGCAGCACTTCCAGCACACACTGCAGCCTCTTGCAGCTGATTTCCCTCTGCAAGTCTCCTAGATGTGCAGTAATTAGCTGTAAAAGTGCTTGGAAGCCCAAAAATTCCCAAAGATGCAATATTGCACCTTCTGCAGATGTATCAGTGTTGTAACTGCAGCAGCTGAGAGACGTAAGTAAAAACAAATTATTATCATCTGTTAGCTGAGGGGGCGAACCAAAAACAACTGAAAGTTTTGGACTCCATGCCTCCTTGGATCTGCTCTCTAATATTTGCTTTTCATCCAGTTAAAGGTCTACAGCTGCTACAGCTCCTCTGAGGATACTCCTGCAGTTTGTACCTGATTTCAGGGAGCAGAAGTTGTCTTTCAGCTTGGCCTTGTCATACTCCATGCTGCAAGGGCTGGAGGGTTTAAATGCCTGACAATCTGTGTTCTTTTCCTAATTACAGGTTTTGGACAAAACAAAAAAAGACTGTATTCAGATTTTTCTTAACTTGAATTACATTTTCTCATGGAAAAGAAAGGCAGATCTCCTAATGCCACCCAGAAGATGACCCTGGGAGCAGCTACTGCTTCATGCTGTTACTGCTGCTCTGTTCCCTGGCCCAGAAACCAGGCCAGAAAAAAACCCAAAAAAACCCCACATCTTTGACCAGGTCAACCCCAAACCACACCATTCTTTGAAAGTCTGCTATTGAACCACTGCCTATGGGTAGTTCAAACAAAAGAAAACAAAAAAGGGGGAAAAAAGAGACAAGAGAAAAAAAACTGCATAAAATTGTACTGGAAAATCATTCAACAAAATTCCCATTTGTGTATTAAAAGCTTAGCTAGATAACCCTGGGCTGCATGGGAAAACAAACAGGAAAGAAAACTCTTCTATTCTCTAGAATTACCCTACCCCTCAAGCATACCAGGCATTTTATCTTCTTAGTCTTCATAAAAAATCCATTTTGTGAAGAAGACATGCTGCATTTACCCCTTATTCTTGACACAGGAGGATTTGTCCTCCCCATCCCCTGCCCCATGTCAGAAATAGTAACACATGACACTCACATCAAAGACTCTTTCCACTCAGGAAAGGAATGTCTCTCTCTCTCTTATTCCCTCTCCTCCTGTTTTATGGTTCTCTCTTACCTGTCTGCCTTATTTATCACTGCTGCAATTTTCAGGTATTTGTTTGTTTACTTTCCTCCAGGCTTGTGTTTCCCATTCTCTTCAACTGCCTGGTCTGATCCCCCATTGTCACTGGAAAACAGAATTGGGGGTTTAACTTCATGAATTTGGAAGATCTAACACATGCACAAGGTAAAGCTTGCTTTTAGAAAGGCAAAGAGCTCACAATCAGAGCCAATCTACCCAGGGATTTATTTGGCTGGATTCCTATCTGTGGACAGCGGCTTCTGAAATGGAAGATAACGGTGAAGTGCTAAAAATGGCGATTTTTAAGTGCATGCCCTGAACAGGATTTTTCTGCTAGATCCATCCATGAAAATTAGGGACAAGGAGCTGGTCACAGCAGCGAGACAGAACTATCTATGACTGTATGTAAAAATTGCTGATAACGGGACTTACCCTCAGGTGCTGCAAAAAAATTATCTATAGAAAAGATTAGACAGGACAGCTGGGACATGTGATGGTTTAAACTGACTGGAAACCCAAAGCTGCCCTCTTTTTCAGCCTGGAACAGCCACTTTCTCTTGCCTGAGAAAATCTTACCACAAAATACTAGAGCAAAATAAATAATACTTAATATCAGATCTACTTTGCACACCTGGTATTTGACTCATTTTCCTAAATGGTCAAAAGGATGTTGGGCTGACCTGTTAGCTGAGACACAGCAGGGCATTCTCTTCTGTGCTCTTAGGCTGGTAGAAAACAGCACCAAAGAGCAAAGGAATTACTGCAGAAAGGATGACACAGTTAAATTAGTCTTCTGCTTAGAGCTGCTAATTATAAATCAGCCCAAATCACATCCAAGTTATTTGGTTATACTCGGCTCAACAGAAATTATTTTAACACTAATGTTTTAAAACACTTCAAAAACTTAAGAACAGCAAGGTGGAAGAAGTGGAACAAAGAATTCAATCTAATTTTGGCCAAAAGAGGCAAGAATCCCCACAGGCACTGGGAGGGGATGCCTGGGCAGGGAAACACCTACCCACTCCCTGCAGGCTCACTAGCAGCACCCCACCCCAGACCCTCACCTCTTCAAACTCACCAGCTATTGCTGGTGAACAGATCCGGTGTAAACGATAGAATTATATATTTTTATATTATGCTGCTACAATCTTTACACTTCTACAGGAAAGAAAACTACAGGGCCCTAAAATGTGGGCTTTCAAGAGCCCCTTCAGCTGCTAATCAGGGCTGGGCTGCGGCTGATCCAGTCCTTCTGCAGCTCCTTACCTGCCTCCAGCAACGGCAGAAGCGATGCCATGGCCATGGCTCACAGCAACTCCTCTCTGTCCCTGGAGCAGGAGCAATCCTGTATTATCGTGGCATCTGCCCCTCGCTTTGCTTTTGCAAAGTGTTTTAGTGGTGTTTGCTCAAGTTCTTCCAGTGGGTGAACAGCTTTTACACAGGACACATGCACTACACTGCAATGTCCTGCCGTGCTGTGGCCTGTGGCCACAAAGGACTATTTGCACTTGGTCTGTTTGGCTCTTGCTCTTTATGAGGTGATGGAGTGGGAAACTCAAGCTGGTGTGGATGAGCGAGCCTTTTTCTTAGCACTGCTCATGGACCTCCAGCAGCTGAAGGATGTAGTCCTGTCTGCAATTAACCCATCAATTTGTGGTGTATGGAAACCCAATTCAGAACCGCCTGAAACTGTTGCCACTACCCTGTGCAAGCTCTTCCAGTGTTGTTCTGGATGGGGATTTTTTGCTGGGGAATCCCAGCTGAGGACCCATCATCTCTTTGTAACACCCAAGAAGTGGGTACCAAGCTACTTCTCCTGGCTGAGAGCAGCTCTGTGCAGAGTATCAAGTTCAAGCCAGGCTAAAGAAGTCCCTGTTGGTACACTGCCCAGTGGAAAAGCTAAAGAGTGCACCAGGAAGGGACCCAAGAGGAGAAGATGATGTGTGAAGCTGTGATTGGCCTTGTAAAGCCCAGATTCAAAGGTTGAGTTTTAGGCTGGAGAGTAAAGGATGGGCAAAGCTGCAGATAGGCCAAGTGTGGATGTAAAAATTGTTGTAACAGGAATGATTTTAAAGCTAAGGAGCCCAGAAGGATGTGTACATCACATGAGCCCAGCCTCACCCCTGAATTTGGTGCAACACCTGGAAGGCTGATTGGCCATGTGTTTGCTTTCAGCTGAGCTACAGAACAGGAAGGTTTGTGACGCATTGCTGCAATGAGCAGACTGTGCTGGGCAGCCCCTGAACTGCCCGGGCTGGAGCAAGGGCAGGTCACAACCTACTTCTGGCTTTTGTGACTGGGAAGGCCCCGGCAGAGCTAAACTGCTGCTCTCCACCGTCACAGAACTGATCCCTTTTACCCCACACAGCTCTATGGCATTTGCTCACAGGCTGAATTAGCCCACTGGGAGCTGCATCATGGCTCAGCCCAGCAGCTTCAAGCACCCTGAGGCAGCTTATGACTGGAGATGGGGCTCTGGGTACTGGGATGGACCCCCCAAGGGCCACAGTGAGGCAGAAAAGCAGTACTGGGGAGAGGGCTGGGTCCCTTCACACCAGTATGTCACACCAATGCTCGTCCTATGCTTTAATTAAGCAAAAGCAAAGTCTCAGGCTGACCTGGACAAGGAGGGGGGATTCCAAACAGTACAGAGAGCTAGTGTAGCTGGCAGCCAACTCGGTGCAGCACTGAGGAGTGGAAGCCATGGGAAAGTGAAACATACTCATCAGCCATGCCAAAGGGGAAGAAAAGACAAGATGCAAAGCAGGATGTACAAAACAAATCCTAGAAAAGAGTAAAATTTGTATCATGCCAGCTAGGATCGTGTGAACATAATGACAGTGGGCTCTCTATAAATGCTTCTGAAAGCAGTTTTTAACTAAGTCTGAGTCAGGTATGCAGGTGATTTACATATTTCCAGTTATAATAAAAGACCTTAATATTTTCTTGGCGGGCCTCAGCAAGGTTTAATTTCCTCTTTAGAGCTTTTTTAATTCCTTTTTGAATGAGCACAGCTGTGCCATACCCATTTCAGTTCAAACCAACCATAAGAACGCATGTCCCAATCCCTGAGTTCAGAAAGGCAGCTGAGAATGTGACTTGAGTGCCTGCCTGCAGCATCTTCACCAGGCCCGCCAGGACCACTATGGCTCCATCAGGATCAGCTTGCTGTAATGGACCTTTAACTCCCTCCTCCTTTGCTGGCTGATCCCACCTCAAGGATCTGAGTGTGGATTTCAGACCTGGAACTGTAATTTAATTACTGTAAACTTCCAGCTGAGCCAGCCAACAACTATTGTTACTTCAGCATCTCTTTTCCGGGAGACAGAGAAGAAGCATGCTAGACTCGGGCCAACAGGAAATCTGTGGAAGGCATAAACACTCTTGGGACACTGACACTGTGGCTGTGCTGCTCAGCAGCAAGAGCAAGCCCAGTCTCCAGTGAACAGGAGCTAGGCCAGCCCTCAGGGACAGCCCTCTTGTAGAAAACCCACCAATTATCAACAACGTCATCCCCTCAGTGTTGCCAGTGCCCAGTTTGTTATGGACATCTTCCAGTCCCAGCAGGAGAGATGGCAATTCAGCAGCCTCACTGATGATGATCCTGAAGGCAGAGTGAGATGTGGAGGCCGCTGCCAAACACCCCAGCGCTCCTAAGAGTGAGAAAATACCAGTTTCACTGCCACGGGCCCTGTCAAGAGATGTTACAAGTCCCAAATGACCTCAGGGCATATTAACACCTACTCTTTTCCAAACAGTGGTCATGCTGGATCCCGTGCTTCCTTCCTCTGCAAGCTGGTTTATTCACATTGAAATTGCTTAGAGCAGTAATCATGAAGACAGAAGTTACAGACAGATTGCCCCTGCCAGACATTTGCCTGCTGTTCTGTTAGTGTTCTGTTTCTTTTCTTTTTTTTAGTACAAAGAGCAGTGTCCAGGAGGCTGTAGTATTTATGGTATAGGAAATAAGCAAATAAAAGGTGCGAGAATGAGTTGTCTGCAGAGACAGGATTCATCTCTCCCAGCATCAGCTTTGCCGACAGAATGGCAGGGCTGGAGAGCAAAGCCCTGGGTCCAGATGGGATTTCTCTGTAGGGTAAGTCGGTATAAACAAGGTAAATTTATCTGGAGGATTTCCTCAGGTTTGATTTCAGGCCAGTGGAGGGTGATAAGGAGCAGCAGCAGTACAAATGGAAGAATCCAAAACTGGCTTTGATGATTTGGCATAACAAGGAATTTTCTCCAATAAGCAGAAAACAAAACCTTTTCACCTACCCCATCATTTTCCCCAACGTTCAGGGGAAAATAAAATAGAATTCTAGGATGTCAGCCAAACCACCAGCTTCAGCTTCCTATGTCTCCCATTTCCATGTTCATAGTGCGACTGTTATTCCAGGTTTTGATTAATAAACTATCCAGGAGCTCACTTTTAACAAAGCCTCTCAACAATCACAGAAACCCCATGCTGACTTTGGCCCTTAAATAACGTTTCCGAGGTCCAGAGCTAATGCAGCATTCACATGTGTGTCCTTTAGTTGACTGACAGTGCAGCACTGATGGATCTACCTACAGCTGGAGCACCAGAGAGGCCTCTGGGTGAGCACAGTGTGAGCTGAGGGTCACCTTCCCCTCAGATAAGAGGTGCACAGCCTCTCTTCTCCAGCCTAAAACTCCAGGTGAATAATGGAAAAGGAAGGGCAAAGCTCAAGGGTCCTGTTTGCTTCAGCAAGTCCTGCCCTTCTAAAGAGGTTACCCTGAAGTGACTTTTCCGTAGGGTGTGGTGACTGGGATGCGAAGTGTTCTCAGCAGCACAAAGGTTCCCCACACACAGAGAACAAGTTGTAAAAAGTGGGGTTGGTAGCTTTTACTCACCCACTTTAGTTTGTAAACCGTCTCTTTTTTTCTTCTTGTTTTTTTCCCCCCAATTGAAGCAGAAAAAGCTGGAGATGCAAGATGGCATGAGAAACAAACATGAATCAGGGAAGAAAGAAAACCAAACAGGTTATAAGCCACAAGGCACAGGTGCCAGACCAGCTGACAGACACTTCTGACAGACCAAGAGAAAGGCATGGAAAATGGGATAGCTCACAAAGGAAGAAACTGAATGTCAAATTAGCTATTTCCCTCTACTCAGCCAGCCTACATCAGTTTTTCACACACATTGGGACTGTCAGAAACAAAATAAAAAAAGAAAGAAAAGCTGATTTTCTTGGAAAACAGAGATTACAAACTGAACAGACTATTAAAACCACTTTGTCTTGGGAATTTGGCTTAAACACCAGATTAAATCAAAGATAGCTAATTTGATTAAGTAGAACAAGTTATCTAAATCCCTACTTAGGGAAAACACCGCCAGCAATTCAGCACTGTTTTGCAAAAGACCTTCAATGTTGAATAGTTTCAGCGGCAGCAATACCTACAGACACATGGCACTTCTCCACACATGAGGGACACATTGGCTGGGCAGGCTTCAGGGCAAGACAACAAATTAAATTTACGGGAAATAAGAAGAAAATTTGCCATGATGGTGAGGAATCAGGTCTGGTCAGAACTTACCTTGTCACCGTCAATCGAGCTGGGTTATGGACCCTAAAGGCACTGCCTCTTTCTTGCAATGGCACCTCCAGTTCTTGGGAATTCCTTTCTCAACCTCGCTGTTACGGCACAGGGAAAAAAGGCTATTTGTGCAAATGTTAAGAGACAGTGAACTGTCACTTCAACTCTCATTTGTAATGAGTAGGATTTACTCTGGCTAGCATGAATCATTTTGATAACATATATAATTAGTTTTATAGAAGTTTTAGTATGTTATAAAAGCTGCTCTATCACTTGTGTTTCCTGGGGCTGTCTTATAAAATGATTTTGTTACAACTCTATTCTTCTCGGAAGTGAATTGCAGACAACTGAGCACATCTGTATGTCAGAAGCATTGTAAACCAAGGCATTCAAGGCAATTTTGATGCCTTTTTATTTCTAAAATACGTGTGAAAAAATGCAGTCACTTGTGGACTCCAGCCCTAACAGCTGCCCAAAGCTGAAGACACCCCTCTGCTCCCAGGCTATCGCTCAGCAGCCTCCACACAGTCCCTGGCTGCCCACAGCAGATGCTGCAGCTCAGCTACCTGGGAGCTGGAAGCTGTCAAATGACCTTGGGGGAAAACACTCAACAGGTATAAATAACACAGGTCTTTAATAACTTCATTTGAGCTACAGAAATTTATGCTGGATGAGGGTTTGTCTCTCTGCAGGGAGCTGCAAGGCGAGTTAACTAGATTCCATCTTTGCGAGGAAGAAAAGTGGGGCTGGTAGGAGTGTGCACTAAGTGAAACCAGCAAGCCCTTCTGATTTTATATACATTTTTTATTTCATATGTATTTTAAATACTGGAAGTAGGCTATGATTGAGCCTTGTGGCTACTTCTGAAGAGCACCTTTAATGAACAGACTATTTCTAACAACTGCCCCGCTAATCTGCTGTGAGTTTGCCAGAGGAGCTTGATGAGGTTAAGGGCTGCTGCAAACATCAGCCAAACGCTGGCTTCTGACCATGCTCAAGGGACAAGCACCTTCAAACACCTACCTGATCAATTACTATTATTCATGAGGTGCAGCTGCCTGCAGAGTGTTGAGAGCTGCTGTCCTGTGGCCTGTAACCAAAAGGGGCTCGTCCACCCTGACTTGGCCCAGCTTGGCAACACTTCACCTTCTTAGTGGATCACATTCAGGGCATTTCCCCACGGCCCAGCTTTCCCACAGAGCAGGGAAGGTGGATGAGAAATGCTGTTTGAGCATGATACAAACTTTAGGCTCAATGGCCACTAGCAGTAGCAGCTGTGGACAGGGTGGGAAGAACCCGCCATGCTACAATTTTGCTTTTCCTCTGACATGATCACAACCCCTGGGTCAGTCACAGCCTTAAGCATCCCTCACCTCCTCCTACCCACCTGGGTCATGTCCCAGAGCAGCTGTAAGAGCTGGCGGAGAAGAGGGCATTTGGAGGTGTCTAAGGAGTGAAATAAAAGAGCTGTAAGGAGTCAGAGGGACAACGGCCAAAAGGCACTTCATAAACTCCAAGATGTCCTCAAGTTTAATTTAAGAGCATCTTCTGAGACTATTTTAATAGTATACTACATGACCTTGCCAATGACACATGACCTCAGTCGTATGAAAGGCAGCAAAAGTAAATGATGGTGGCATTTGACAATTGAAAAACTGTAACATTAAAAAAAAAAAAAAGTAAATTTAGTGCTTTGAGATGCTCTGAACTGAAACCAGGGTTCCTGACACTTCTATTTGAGCCATCTGTGCGCTCTCTCTAGTTTCTGAAGCAACAAAAGGCACATAAAAGAGCTGGTTTCTTCCCATCCTTAGACTGGTAGGATATATTCCATTTTTAAGATATCTGTTTCTTCTCATCAAGAGTGAAGGCAGCCAGAATGGCAAGTTTTAGCCACCTACAAGTTGCCTTAGAAGCTACAGGCTCTTTGGCAACTGCTGGCAAGAGGCATCCACCTCCCTTTCCCCTGTGCTTTTAAATCTAACCAGCAGCAGAGCACCGACCAGTCATCCTGTCAGATCTGTATCACCACTTTGCTTCTGGTTTAAGTAGTTTGTCTCCAAGAGATTTTTTGGATACTTACTCCAAACAAGAAGTCGTAACGATTTCCTACACCCGTGCAGCTCTGCATGCCAGCTGTTGAGGAGCAGCCACAGTGGACTTGAAAGTAAACAAATCTCAGCCCACAGAAGATCAGAAGGGCCGACAGACAGCCCTACTGGTGCTGATTTATACTTCCTTATCTTTTATCTCCTTGCCTCTCCTCCCTGAGCACGCTAGTTGTTCTCCCACGGTCCTTCTCCCAGGGAAATCCATGTGTTTGCCTTCTGCTATTATGCATGTTCACTTCTCAAGTTCTTTAACTCTTGAATTCTTTCTAATTTTAATGTAATACTCCCCTTTTGGTACACTGCAAACCTGCTGGAGTAAAACGCCGACTTGGACTTGTTCCCAACGGCACACAAATAAATCCCTGCCTCTGAGAACACAAAATCCCCAATACTTTGCCCAGAAGCAATCTGAAATAGCAGATGCGCGATGCCTCCCACTTCACAGCAAGCAGAGGAGGTGCTTTGGCTGACACTACTTTTCCAGCTCTCTGTGGAAGAGAAGGGGAAGCCGCCAGCAGGACAGTTATCCAGCAAGCACAGACTTGCTACCCTCGCGGAAAAACCTCCTTCCAAAGACACTCTCCTCATTCACAGCTTGTAGGACCAGAAAAGATGGCTCTGTCCTGGTGTAACTAAGCTACAGGGTTTCTCTGAATTAATCTGAATTAGGGGCAGTTTTTCAGAAAACAGTTCTGATGTACAATTCTAGTGCTGATCGGTCAACCCCAGCACCACTTGTCCTACATTGTCCCTGCTGTCAAAATATAAACTAGAAATCAGGTGCAACTTTGTCTAATTTCAGCTACCAGCTCTTGTTAAACCTTTGTTTTCAGACCAATGTTCCATCTTTTATATTTGTGCTTCTGTATCATGATTATATTAATCTCCTGCTAGACTAAGATGTATATTTTCTGAGCCATCAATATTGCTGTTACAATCACCTCTTCATTTCCATCTTAGTGTCATCTACAAGACTAAGCTCTCTTACTTTGATATATATTCATTTTTTATTTTTGCACACAGTTTTAAGTCTGACTCACTGTACAAATAGCTATTAACATCTGTAGAAAGGCTTTTATCAACATATATGAACTCTTCCATCTGGCGTTCCACTGAAGACAAAGCAGAAATATTTTGGAACACCTCTGCCTTTTCTGTTACTGACAGTGCTGCAATTTCCATTTTAGACTTACTGTTATGGAGAGAAAGCCCTCTTTTACTCTGCCCAAGCTTTTAACTTAGAGGTTATTTTGCTTCTGTATCAACCCATTACTGTGCCTGGTTTCTAATCTATAGTCAATTCTTCCTTGAATGATTTCCCTTCTTTTCCCTGCCTTCTTAACTGCTGCCTTTTCCTCCTGTTATCTTCTTTGGTGTTTAGAGAACTCCATGCAGCACCAGCTGCATTTATGTCACCTGAAAGAAATTATTACACAACATTTCAGTCTATCTTAACTGAATCAGAAAAAATAATCACATCAAACATTAAAAAAAAAAAAAAAGCAAAGTTCACACCTCAGACTTCCAAACATAATCCACCTGTGCTTTTCTGATGTGTAGTAATTATGTGTTATTATTTCAGGATTGCATAAGGGTATAATTTCTTCTGAAGACGTTCACGACTTATTTTCCATAGCAGCTAAAATCCAAAACATTGTAAAATTTCAGATTAAAAGCATGATGTTGAGTTACAGTATTATAAACCAAACTTTTGGATAGCTGGTTCAGCAGCCCCAGAGGGAAAGTGTGGAATGCTGGAAAAGGATTACAGTGGTTTTTACATTTACGAAGAGTTACACTGCTGGTCACAAGAGAGGTCTCATGTTACTGAGAGTACACATTATTTGCTGGAAAATAAAAGTCTCTTGAAAAGCAAAAAAAAAAAAAAGAAAGGAAAAAGCATCAGACATTTGAACAGCTGGAAGCATTTTTAGACACTATCAAAAAAAGGGAAAAAAAATTAGAATAATATTTCCCTTTCTGTAGTAAGCCTCGTAGTGGTGGTATAGTATGTTCCCTAGAGGCTTAATCACGTCTACTGTTCAATCCTCAAAGGTTACTTCATTTAAAAAAAAAAAAATCGGTGGAGTCAACAGAGTTTCTCCATAAAAGAACCTGAAGCCGTCGTTCTGAGATGTGTTTATTTTTCTACCAGCTCCCATCTTTGTCAGACATCCCATGAGCTATAAATCTGAGCAATAAGCTGCAATCCACCATGCTCTGGCAACAGGCAAGATTTTCTTCCTTTCTTTGTTGATATCTGATTTCATATTAGGAAGATATTGTTCAATGCCACCTGATAAAACCTTGAAACGACTGTTGTTTGCAGAAGGATCAAATGAGACGGTGAATTAAGGAAGTAATAGCAACCACGAGCATAAAACGCTGTGACTGCTACATATAGTTTGAAGAGGTATCTGTAACTTAAATCCAATATCACTTGAATTTCTAATGGAGGGGCAATCTCTTAATTGTAAATGCTCTGCTTATTCTGCCAATTATGATGCTTTATTTTCTTTACCGCAGTGCTCCCAGAGCCATGTCAGCATGAGGATTTCGGTTTGCTAAGTTCTTTTTGTCACAATGAATCTTTCAACATGTGCCAGCTCCAGATAAACATAATTGTTAGTTTGTTCCAGTACAAAATCCAGGCGACAAACAACACAAGGCTCCCTTAGCAACACCCTTGAATTCCCTTTGAAATATACTTCCATTAAATACCCTACTATGGGTTGTTAAATTTACATTCATCAGCTATTTTATACTTTACAGGCCTTCCCATCTTCACAATGTGTTTTTACTCACACCTAAACTGACACTTAGTTTTTGTGGGTTTTTTAATGACTTTACTTCCTGCGAAATCCCCACCTAGTTTGTTAAGCAAAACCATTCATTCTTTGCTGTCAGGGACTAACTGCAGATACACAGTGGAGTCAGTCAGCAGTGCAAGCCAGAAGCCTTGTTGTGGTACATGTCTGAAAATGCACCCACTATGGTTTAATCAAAGCATCTAAAAAAGTCTAAACCCAGCGCTACCAGAATGACAGTGCTACTCATACAAGGTAACTTCCACCTTGCAAAAACAGACAGTGAAAAAAATAGGATAAAATATCAAACAATACCCTATTGTACAGATTCTGCTAAAAAGAGGGCAAATCATCCAATCAGCTCTCACTCTTATTTATCCTTCCCAAACACCCACTTTTTCTGGCTGGGTTTTTTAACCTTTACTTGCTTCTCTCCCAGTTATTTGCCCTCATTGCTCAGCTTTGGTTCTCTTCCTCTCTTGCTTCTTTCACTGCATTTCCGCTGAGCAGAACACTTGCAATACCTTTTATAACAACCTACAGAGGACCTCTAAACAAGGCCATTCCTAAAGAAAAAATCATCTGTTTTCTTCTTTTTATTTTTTCCAAAACACCCTCAAATACCATTTCATAACTTACTTAGAGGGAAAATGAAAAATCCAATGATAACATTCCATTTGTTCATCATCCACTATACAAGGTGCAACCTTAAATGCTCCAGCCAATCCTGGAAAAACATTTGTTTTGAATTCTTTTGTTTTCCCTCCAAAAGCTGCCCTCCTATACTTTAAACAGTTCCCCAAACTCATTCACTCATCATTAAAAGGAAACTCCATGTGAACAAACATTCAGGGACCAGATCACCTGTATGGTACCTATTTTACTCCTTTGTCTGTCTTATGTGTTGCAATGTATCTCTTTCCTCCTCACCCTAAAATTTTCCATTACAGACCTGTAGGGCTACAGATTTACTTCTCCCATCTTTCTGTTTCCTATTTCAAATACAGCTCCTAGTTTTTCACTTCTTCTTTCTTTCCAATTTCCCTTTTGTTTCAAACACAATTTGCTTTTCCTACAAGAAAATGGGACTCCTACAAGAAATATGGTTAAATAAGGTTACAGAAAATCCATGAGCACATGAGAAAGACCCGTGGGAACAATTCTGGGTCATAACATCAAGAAGCAAGCCCTAACAGTGAATCAATGTGTCTACCAAAAGACCATTCATACCCCTCCAATCACCCTGAAGATGAGTTCAATTCCCATTTACTCAGATGTTCCAACAAGATCAAATTTTCTAACAGCACATGCTACAGGATTTGTTCTCTCAAATTCCATGCTTAAGCTCCTACGCAGTGGAAAACAGTCATCTTCATAAATGAAACCAGGTGATCCAATGAAAGTATTTATTACCATTCCACCAACATGAACAGTCAAACTCTTAAAAGTGTTCACCAAAAAGCAAAACCAGTCACAACGATATTTTATCCACAATTATGAAGACATATGCAATCTTCCATAAAAGAATTAAATTCTGTTGTTATGAGTCCATGATAAATGTTTCGAAGTCATGGTCTAAGTCTGAAACAAGGGCGTCCACAAAGTCTTCAACTGAAGGGGATTTCTGAAGCATGCCTACAAAAAACCAAGACAACAGCCTCTTCATAAGGATACTGTGACTGTGACAGTTTTGTCAGTAATAACACTTACTGCTAACTAACTTTTAATGTCACTGTACAACAGAAACAGCTATCAGGTTTCTTTGTCAAGAAGAAAGTGCAATTAGAGTGTATAGGGATTATTTAATTTCTTCAAGATAACTGTTACACATTTTCACAGAATTGACACGTTTCAAGATTGTTAACTGATTTTTATCATTACAACCTTGCTTAAGCAGGGAATTATAGCTGTTTTGAAGCAATGTAACCACAGACTCAGTCATTTCCAAATGACTGAAATAAATTAGTGATTGAGCAAGTATATAAATCCTTATCTGCTAAGTCTCAGCTCTGATCAAGCCAGAAAAAAATGCATTTTCTCAAAGCATTACACATCTTAGAACCGTTTAATTTAGTATTTAAAGTACAGCTATATCTGAAATTTTTAACAAGGCACAAAGCATACTCAAACAAAAGCATTTTCAATATACTGCAGTTTTAGTTTTGCTTTTGTACAGTACCAGGACTTACCTTGTCTTAAGAATTTAAATTACTGCATCTGTTAGCTGTAGCACTTGGCTACAGAATAACAGACAAGAAAATTAGCATAACAAAGAATCATGCTCAAGTACTTTGTCAGGTAATTCTACAAACAGAGAAGCTAAAAATTTCATCCCTTCCTCTCCAGAATCCCAATTTTTAGAAGGCAAGAGAATATATCCCTTCAACTATTTTCAGATTTTTCTTTGTACTTGACATTACATAAAGTTGGTCTTTTCACTGTTCTTAACATTTTCAAGATTATATATGGAAATTTACTGCATAACTTGTACCAGAAAAAAACCCCAAAAAACCAACAGTACAACTGCCAAATAATGTACAGTTTTATCTTTTTATTTCTTTGAAGTGATCTCTTCTTTCTCACAACCGCCAATGTCAATATAACCTTGTTCTACCCTTTCTGATCAGTGTACTTACTGAACATAAATTTATATTCTTTCACATCCTCAACAATATTTGCTTTTGGTGAAAATTATAATTGCATGCTGCTAAATGACCATAATCTTTTACTATAACACAATGATTCAAAACCCATCAGGAAACAGACCAGCTCAAAGTAAATTGGTGTGAGCAACCAAAAAGAAGTTTTTTGCTAAGACCTTACAGAATTCCATTTCAATTTGATTTAAACACATGTTACAAGTGTCAACACAAACTGCCATGGCCCAGTAGATTAATAGCAAGCACTAAAAGGAAAACAAATCTTACACTATATCTAGATTGACTGAAATGCTGTTAAATGAAGTTTGCATCAAGCTATTTTCAAAATGAAAGAGAACAGAATTAATTTTTCCAAGTACTTGGCAAACTTGTCATCTACTCTAATGTTAGAAAAATTGCTGTGGAATTAGTTGTAGTTCACAATGAAAAATGGCTTGCTATGTGCTGGGCTGAGAAACAGATGTGTACAGATAGCCAGCTACTAATCTGAGCTCCCCAGAGAGCCATGGCCTCTTGCAGACTGCCTCTCTCGGGTTCCTGCCTGGGGAATGTGCATATTTGCTCCCTAACAGCCTTGGAAGAATTCCAGTTAAACTCACATTTTCCTGCAGTTTTCACAGAAGAGGAGAAAGTGCCTTAAGAAGGTGACAGGGACGGCAGGCCACTGGAACGTGTATGGTCATTCCTTTTTCACCAAATATCCATATGGAGAGGTGACTAAAATGCTGCACAGATGGTACATAAAGATGGCCACAATAGACATAACCACCACTCCCCCATTATACAAAAATCCCCTTCCAATACTGACTTTATAAAAAAACAGCCAGTCTGGATGGTATTTAGCCAAGTCTTTGACACACTAACAATTATTCTGCCAATTAACAATACACTGTAAAAGAAGAAGAGCTAATAGTATAATGATTAGGCAGAAGAGAAGAAACTGAAGCTGGGGTTATCTTCAAGGAGATTTAATTTCCCCTCTTACATAAAAATGGCAAATCATAACAAAAACATTCCAATCCTGGGTATTACAAAACGAATAAGAGAAATATAACTAACTACAGTACACTTGGATGTATTTTAGTGCAGCTGAATATAGTCTTACCAAATATCACTCAAAACTTGTTACAAATTGCATTTATTTATTAAAACCATGTTTGCTTTAAATATGGAGAAGATTCCAAAATCATTCTGGCAATGGTGATGTCAAATGACGTCCTACCCAGTAGTTCCAGCTTTTGCTAACAAAAACAGATTTCAGATTTCTTGCCTTAGTGGTCTGTTGCATTGCTATTTTCCCAACACTGACATCAAAAGCAGACACTAACAGCCTTCGCTTTTGCAAAGAAGGGATGAAGAGTAACTGAGGTCATTGCTGAAGAACTCCTACTGTAGTGAAATGATGATGCTCTTATTAAATAAATAACCACAGATTTTAGAGTAGACAGCTCCAAAAGAAACAGGCAATGATGGCATTTCTGTGTTTTAACCTCTTACTCTGCACTGATGTGCTAAAGAGTGGTCATGTCTCTCTTTAAACCCCATTAAAATATATCAAAGCAAGATCAGCTTTGATATATTGTAAGTACTCAGCACTTCAGTCTAAATGATTTAGTAAGATGTCCACAAGATCTGATGGTTGCAGTTTTCAAATTCAGGAGTGTATTTTAATACGTTCAGCCCAACTCCTATTTCAGCTCAGTCTCTCCCAAGCCTAAGGCAATTGCGTAGCTTATCTTTGCTGCTTTGAAGTTTCTTTCACATTACAGCACGGTGGTTAACCACACCCTTTTGAGAGATGGTTAGCTATAACCTACAATCACTGAAAATTGAGAGAAGAATAAAGCCTGTGGCAAAATTTGGCCTCTGCCCCCCTGCAACACTAATTATTTTGGGTCCATGTAGTTTGAGCTAACATACGTTGCTGTTCACATCACCTTTTAGGATTTATGAATATTTCTTACACTTTCAAAGAGACTTACAATCATTATCTGAAGATTTTTGCAGCCTCTTCAAATTATAATTACTCCATGAAGTACAATCTGAGGCACGGAAAAGCAAATTTTCAAAGAGCATTGGAGCAAATGGGTGTTTATTTACACAGCCAGTTGGTTTGGTTACCATGTAGGCACAGAGCTGAGTATGATTGTCTGCAATGTAACACGGTATCAACAAAGCAAGAAAACAACCTCACACACATTTTGCATGAGGACTTCTTCAGGAGCCCCAAGGACAATGTGACTGCATCAAGGCTGCAGGAGAAGTGCACTCCAGGATATGTTCCATGCTCTCAGTTCCCAAAACATCCAACTCAGTAGTTTTCACATTGCAATTCACTTTCTGCCTATGCACCTGGGTTTCTTTCCAGCCGGGGAGTGCCAAGGGAGAGGGGGAGGAGTGGTGCACACCTGAATCTTGTTCAGACCTGCAACCAGCACACAACTGGACCTGGAAGGGACACCTGGGTTATGTAACTTTCAAGGAATTTGGAATCCCTAATGCCATGTAGTCCCACGAAGGAGAAAATCTGCAAGAGCCATGTGGTCAACACAAAATGACAGAGGAATCAAGTTCTTCTCAAAACCTATTTTTTCTCTAAGGAAAAATTAAAAGAAAATAAGCCTCTCGGACCATTTTTCACCCATTTTCAATAGCTCCTGCTATTCATATTTGTGACTATTTCTTTATTTCATTGCATATCAAGGGAGTAAGACAAAAAGAGTCACTTTAGAAAATGTTTTAAAAGTTTTCAAAAAACCTTTATGATTTTGGTATTTTTAAAGGAAACAAATGCCAAGAGAATCAAATGCAAACAACAACAACAAAAAAAGTATATTGTGTTTCCTAATTAAAGACTAGTTCAAACAGGAACCTTGACAGTAACTCCACAGGTCAGATCCTTTATCTTTCCTAATCAGTACATCTATGGAATCATGCTGGAGAAAGATGAAAAGCTAGGGTCATATCCAAACACAAAAGAAAGACAATAGATAGCTTCTGAGAAGAAAATCATAACAAAGAAACTGCATAAATGAAATGTGCTTGTGAAGTAACCTGTTATCAAATAGTCAGTGAACATGGCTAACTTCACAATGAGGTATGGCAGCACTTCAAGGGTGAGGCTGCAGATGTGCATCGGAAAGCCAGACATGTGCAAGCCCATATAAAAAAACCACCTGAAATAACAACCTAAAGAACTTTATGAAATAGAGCACTGGTGAGCACAGAATCTGGACTGTTTCTCTGAAGAAGAGTAAGACCAACAAGCTTTAAAGTTTGGTGGAATCTGTCTTTAATGAGATATGTTTTGTTATTTGCTATGGGAGCACAGTTTTGCAACTGATGGAAACCAACAGGAGACGGAAATCAAGTATTTTGAAATATCTATAATGAAAAAAAAGCAGCAAGAGGAATCAGAAGCTCATTGAACCTAAACAAATTAAATTGTTCCTACTTTTCTCCATAAATTCTCATTTTTTTAATAAATACAGACCAATCAAGTGCAAATATAACTTTTTTTATCAGGTGTGTTCTATGATTTAGCTTCCAATAATCCCAAATCAGCAACCAAGTTATTGTCTTGTCAAAACACCTGAGTCACCCTGATTTTATTTTTCAGGGAGTCGTTCAGGAATGTGTTTTTTACTGTGTACAAATGAAAATCATGATATGCACAGACAAAGAATCTGCTGATGAACACTGGTTATATTTTTATGATCTTGAGTATCTTTTAAGATTTCTATATAAAGAGTGTAAAAGTGAAATTCAGAATACAAAAGTGGCAAGGGAGATAATCTGAACATGGAAGATGTATCCTTGATGGAAAAGGATCAGATCATGGAACACTTAAGAAAACTGGGCATAAACATGCCCACAGGCCCTGGCAGGATGTACGTCTGAGTGCTAAGAGAGCTGGCAGATGGCATTGCAAGGCGACTCTCAGTAATCTATTAAAATAGGAGAGATACCAAAAGACCGGAAAAAAGCAAAAGTCATGTCTATCTTCGGGAAGAGCAAGCAGGAGAACCCAGGGAACTGAGGCTGGTCAGTCTCATCTCAATCCCTAAGAAGGTGGTAGACCAGCTAATCCTAGAAACTGTTTTCAGACTCATGAACAACAAAAAAATCAGGAATAGTCACCACGGATTGATCAAAGGCAAGTCATGCTTAAATAACTTAATAACCTTGTATGATGAAATAACTGGCCTGGCAGAAAAGGGGAGAAGCGCACATCACCTCCATGGACTTCAGTGAGCCCTTTGACATTGTCTCCCATAAGATTCTACCACATGCAAGGGAGAAAGCCAGTTTTACTTCCATAGATTTTCTGTAAGACCATCCACAGATGAATTCTGAAACTTCATTCAAATAGTACTTGATTCAAGGAAGCATACTGCCAGCAACTTCAACATAGCTTCTAGGACATTCCAGGAAAATTCTATGCTTAGTACAATTAAGAATATATCCCAGAAAGAGATTATAAACATATCTAGTGTTTAAAACCATATTTTCTCACTCCACCATATGACATAACAATGCAAAAATTGCATATGTTTGTAAAGATGCACATACCTGTCTTGCAAATTCTTAATCCACAGTTCTGGGCTACAGTTTTTCAAGGTTACAAACACAAACTCTTCAAGAACAGTCAAGGGAGGTAAGTTTGGAAAGTCATATTGAATGAAAAGTAACCCTGTAGATCAGAAATGTAAATAGACAACCAAAAGAATATATAGTTGCTTAATATATGATGAGTCTAAGGTGAGCAGAGGTCATGGCCTCAAATAGAAACAGATGCGTCAAAGAACTGAAATGTTCCAGTCATGAAACTGTGCCAATCTCATGATGATATACAGACTCATTACCACTGTCTTCCTTATCTGTAGAAAAAAGTCTCACAAGCTCCAGTCTGCTAAAATGAACAGAGGTCAGTGAATTCATACTCATCCTTAATATTAAGAATATCAGAGAAAATTGAAGGATGTGCCATTAGATGAAGGAACAAGTGCTCATCTTAGGAACAACAAAAGTAACACAAAAATGCTTGGTTTGAATTCTGCAACATTACACAGTAAAGTCTTTATCCTGATTTCATTGATAGATTTGAGATAAAGTCAGCAGTTTCTCAAACTTGTTTCATTTTCTTAGCATTATTTTTTAGTGTATGAACACACACAGTATTTTTGCTATGGGTATGAATGATTTTTAAAAGTTATTTTCCAGATTCAAAAGGCAAATATGGTAACGAGCTGAATAATGAACGATGTTTCTTTATTACAGTTGTCAGAGCTGCATTCCATGAAAATGTACACTCAAAGTACTGATACAGCCAAAGATATTTTGATGAGACTGAAATGATGTGGCCAAAACAAGTTCAATTTCTCCTATACAAAATAACCAGAGATATTATGAATTCCATGTATGGAAAAGTTACTACTTTATTGTATCCAAAAACAAAGTAATCTATCTTCCTTCGAGTATGTGATACTGTTATTCTGAACTCTTTAGACAGCCTTGAAATACAAATGTTTCCAACACTTCAGCCCAACTATCTGTGTGTACTCCATGTACCACAAGGAGTTCTACTGACCATGACACAAAGGTGATGACCAGCTTGAGAAATTTTTCTTCCATAAATCCAGTGAAATTCACAATTAAACTAAAAAGATCAAGTTGGGAAATGCAGTTAAGTTGAAGTTTCTTCCTTTTGCAGGGGAATAAACCAGTTACAGTTTGTTTCCTACCTTGCACCATCAGCATGGGCTCCTTTCCACCGCCATGTGCCAGCATCTCTCGACGATAGCGCTCCCCCATTGCCCTGAAGAAACACAGGTGTTAGAGCAAACACAACCTGTCCAGCCTTCCCTCAGGTTTGCTTCTAGGATCTCTACAGAACTCAGAGACCAAATGAAATTTTCCACCCCAAAACAATGACTGATTTCATGTTGACTCCTCCAATTCAAATTACATTTAAAATCACACTATGAGTAACTGGACTACACAAATTTTATACATATGAGTGTATGTTGGTGCTCATAGAAGTTAATTTGTGAACAACATTTCAGCCTTAATTGTGCGAAAGCGAAAAGCTGCTTTGTTAAAATGCCCTGAACATTGAGCAAAGGTATAAGAATGCTTACAATTTGTGACCTCATAATTTACTTTTTAATTTCACAAAGCAAAATGAGTAGGACAGCTATACTTAGCTTTGAAGTTGGTGACATAAAGCTTGTTTAATACCCACAGTTGCTTTGATTTCAACAGAAAATTACAAGCAATTAGGCATCTATGAATTTCAAGCTCTCTAATTACATCTAAATAGGGATTTCAGTGCCTCTCAACGGACACACCTGTATTTTAAAACATTGACAAAATTTTTTTTGCACCAATGACCCTGTCCCAAAGTATATATATATATATATATATATATATCCGTGCTTATTTCCTGCTCTGTAATCCTCTTAAAATCAAGGAAAATGCTAAAAACAAATTTGCATAAAAAAATTCCACCAACTTTATTTATTTCATTTTTCCAGAAGCAATTAGCATTTCATTCTACTTAACATTTCTCGGTTTTTACCTATCAAAGGGGTTCTGAGCAAAACACTGTTTCCACACCATGGAGGCAACAGCCCTGGACATGAGGTAGGAGTAGTATTTGGCACCGTAGCCCACAAGGTGACTGAATCGCAGCTGCCAGGCCTGTAAGAAGAAAAAAAACCTGAAACCCATGTTATCTTTTAAATTCTTTATATTGTTCAACGTTTTCTTACGTATGATGGAAGAAATCTGATACTATTAATGACAAACAAAAAAAAAGAAAACAAAAAAAGAAGAAAAATAGCCACCAGAAACAAATCCCAGAATGAACAATCCTTTATCAGAAGATGCATTTTTCAATCTAAATGCTACATATGCAATTTGGGAAGGAAATTATATATAAACAGGGTCAGAAGGGGAGAAGATCAAGCAGCAAAATAAATTATTCATATTTGATAATAACTGTGTAGTTCTACTGGTCTTGAACAAAACCCACAATTACCTTGTTACGAGTAACAAAATATTTTATAATTTCCCATGTAGGTATGTACAGTGTCACACTCAGAAAAGTTCAATTTATAGACTTTTGTCACAAACAAAATGGTAATTGGGACTTACGTTTAATACTATAAAAAAATACAGCTTTCCACATGCCAAAAACCTTAGAAGTACACAAATTCCATCCACATGCAATGCCATAATTCACAGATTTGTCTGCGCATTTTTAAATGCATATACATAGCAGATTATAATCCACAATTATATTGCTATTCATTTATGTATTGTTACTTCACTTTATGACTCATTCAGGTGATGATAGACTTATTTTTTAATGTTATTTAGTGTTGACTGTTTCCTTATGTTTTATTAGCGAAGAAAATCATAACTATCAGCCTTATCTTCACAGAAATGAAAATATTTTCCTCTTTTTATTTCCCTGACTGTAACAGAATAATTTAAATTGTGACAGACCTCCAAAGGTCATCTGGTCCAACCCTTGCTCAAAGCAAAGCCAACTTTGAAGAGATTTCTCAGGACTCTGTCTAAAGTCTCCAGAGATGAAGATTTCATCACTTCTCCAGTGTGATGTGTAAAGGCAAGCAAGTCCAAACTGAAACAATGTTGTTTCCCAACAGATTTGGGCATATTTATTTAAATGAGAATGGATGACTGTATAAAGGAAGGAGTATGAAACTTACTTTGCCCTGTTGGTGCTGAGGAAACCAGAGAGAAAACAAGTGCCCTATCTTATTTGTCCTCCTATCCAAAGTCAAAACTCTTAACATTCTTGTGATATGACTGTTTTCATGATTTTTGCAGGTACTATAAAAGACAGTTTCAAAGATGAACTAAAAAGTAAACAATAACGTAGCATAACAGATGTTTTTAATTTAAATCCACAGGCTGCGAGATGCTTCTTCTTATCCTACAGTCAATGGCTGAAATTCTGATAAAACCAAACAAAAAATTGAAAGGTCATTAGTAATTTTCCAAAAGTATTTGTCTTTGTTAATTACAGTGTGCTAAAGATTCAAACTCCTTATTTTTTACAGCTGAAATAAACTATGCTTTTTTATTCAAGAAAGTGCTGATTATCATCTTATTCTCCGTTATCCAAAGAGACGGATGTGTATTCTAAAAAAATGACCGAGAGGGTGAAAAAAGAGAGTATATGGCTTTTACTTAGTCTTTTTTCCTTAAAAGAAAAGGTTAGCAAATGGCACTTCATAATCCAAATTCCTTTGAACGGCTGATGAGAAACAAGTTGCTAGCTCCCTTTCCTGAACAACACCTACAAATAAAGTTCTCAAAGTTAGCTGTAGTTCAGCCACTCAAAAGCTACTTTTTACAAGATGGTTATCTCCACCCTAAGACAGGTGTCCAAAACAAATGGAAATTGCCATGGGTGAGCAATTGAGCCTGTACTGGTGACCTACACTACTAGTTTAAAGTAGGAGCAGCAATGTTAAATGAGATGAAAAAAAGGTCTCCAGACTTCAATTTTCCTATGGGTCTTGATGCATGGTGCAAATTCTTAAAAAACATCAACTTTTTTTCTTTTTTTTTAAAAGCACGGTACTGTATCTCATTGTAATGCAAGTGTGTTAAAACATTCAGCTTGGACACAAAGTCTCTGGTTTACTTTGAAAGGTATTTTGGTTGCCATGTTATACTTTATAGCTATAGTTTTCCTAACTAGTCCCTTAATTATAACCATAGTCATTAAACTAAAAGCACATTTTGAAACAGAGCAAAGAGCCTATATTTTTAGAAGACCGAGTAGGAAAATATGTCAGTTTATTTTATAGTAAGTTTTTAAAGTTATGATTAGAAGTTTCAACTCTCTCTCTCTCTGGAATGTGGAATACTTTACTGATTAATTGGTTTCACACACTCAGAAATGGCTTTTAGGCTACAAACAAAAATAATTTCCAGGAGTTTGGCGTAGTGAAGGATATTTCTACCTCTCCCATCAGAAAGGAATTACTTTGATAATCATATAAGCTGTAACTAAGACAGTATGTCTTCCCTGAAGCCTGAGATTACATTGTTCACTCAAATGCTCTTGGCATTTAATGGTCTGCACCTAAAACAGCTCATCTGCACTTCCAGGTTGATCAACTATTCCATGAATCGGGTTTGTTGAAACTCTGTATCACAATTAAGCAAGGAGAAAAGAACAACTTCCCAGCAATCTATTCAAGACCAAAACCTTGATTTCAAAATCCGCACCTAAAACAGGCCTCAGTACCCTCTGCTCAATTTTTTTTGACCTTGTCTTTGCTACTAAGCTTTACTAACAAACTTCACATTGTTTCTTTCAAAAGAGGAAAGGAAAGGATATAGAAAGACCCAAGAATGACACTGCTCGTCTCTCTCCCTGTATGTGGGGAGGCTTGCAAATATGATGAAGTTGAAATTTCAAAAATTTATTTGGAACAGGACAGTAACCAAAACAAGAAACAGAAATGGAGGATGAGCCAAACTGAAACTAAGACTGTTTTCCCATTGCAAACAGCAGTACAGGAAAACCAATTAACAAACAGTGCTGTTCCCTACTGAACTTTGAAGCCTATATTTGATTTAATTTTAATTTTTTTTAATCAGTACAGATTTTCCCCACTCTAGAGTGTGAATAACTCTAGCACATGATCCCTTCTTGTCAATACTTTTGTCTCAGTCCTCACACAAAGTTCCTGATGAGGAACTCCCAATCTTCAATATTACCCAGAACCTATTATATTATTCAAGTACATTTTCTGATTCTGTGCTGTCCTAGCAATTACCTTTCAGGACTGGACTTAACTACCTATAAAAATATCTGTAAACATTACAATACCCATCCCCTACCCTAATTCACAAGGAGCAACCTGCCCACATAAAAAAACCTCTTCCTCTCCTTCCACTTCATTACAGAGATTACGACCTAGGCAAAAAAGTGTTCAAAAAACCCAAGAATACATAGGCTACTGCTCCATTAAAAAGTTGTATGATGAATAAAAAGACATTCCCCCATCACTGTAAATGTATTTAAAACTCAATGACTGACCTTCTAGCATAAAACTCTATTTCTCCATTTCAATAAATTCAGATATTTATGCAAGATTATATGATTTCTTGTGTTATTTCCAATGAGGAGTCCTTTCTCTATTAGCAAAAAAAAAAAAAAAAAGACATATCAAATTCCCTTTTGGACAGGGTAATGGCTAGACATGTAGAACTAGGGTAGTATCCTTATTAAATGTTGTATTTTTGGTAAGCAGCTAGAAAGTTAATGAAGACTGTGAGCAATCATTTACTTCAAAAAGTTCCATGAACCCATTCCAGGAGTTTATAAAACAATGCATTTTACAGCATAGCCCATGGGTTATGATAATATGCCATCCACAGGTCATGTTCATGCCTGCTTTTTATTCAGCACAACAGACTGCAATAAAGGTGTGTGGCTGATCCACTGCTGTTATTAAACAGGCCTTTTTTCCACCAACATTATCAATCTTTTCTTATAACCACGTCTGAAGCATTTCCAAAATTCCATGTGCAATGGCTTTCCACCCCATCATGTAAAAACAAAAATACCTTACTGATACTTTTGTATCCGTACACCTTATCAGGACTTTTTTTTTAAATCCCTGTAGAATACATTCTTAGGATAAGATTCAGTTCATTTTACTTTAGCTATCATAAACTATGTGTCTTGCCCAAACTAGTCACATAGGCCGCCTTTATAGTAGAGGACAGAAATATTTATCCTGTTATCTTTTGAGAGGGTAGGATTACTGCTTTAGGAGAAATCTGAATAATTTACTACACCTTCTATCTTCTATTCAGAAGTTAAGTCCCTTCATTCATTTTAACGACATGGTAGGATCAATTAAACTAAACTATTTTGAAGGCTACACTAGTGTAGGATTCAATTATTTGAATTTTAGATTTACAACTGCTAATGTTGTCACAAAAATAATCTGATATAAAAATTTAAATGTGATGGTAAAAAGAATTTAAAGAAAATCCATATGTAGCTTAATATATACTAAGCTAGCTTTTGCTTGAGTGTGGGTAAACATTGCTACAGGGGGCTCCACTAATTACATCAAGAACCAGTGCTACAAAATCCTACAACATCTTCTGAAAACAAATCCTACAGAAATTCTTGACTATTGCTTGGACTTTTCAAAACACTCTTCGAACAGTTTCTGCTGTGACTTCAGGTACTTCAAAGTATATTTATGTCCATTTTGCTTTGCATCTTAAGACAAAAACACAAATGAGAACCTGAAAAGACTCAATACTAAATTAAGGAAAGTATTTTTGTCATTTAAGACTTCTAAGTACAAATGTGTGCTACAGTAATTACATCAGTGAGCAAGCTGTTGAATTGTTTCCATGAAGAACAATATTTGATGGAGATGGTATCTGCTGCCCTCCCCCCTTCTTAATTAAATCTTATTCTGGCAGGAAACCCAACAGAGAAGCAGACAACTGATCTCCTTCAGGGGCTACTGGGTGGAGAACCCCTTGTGTCTGGCACTACTTGATACTATTGCTCCTAATGACCTTGAATTTTGCTATCAGCATGGGTGGAAAACTCCTGAGAGGGAAGGGGAAGCTCCAGGCTCTGGTTACTTGGAGCCAGGAGAGCACAGTGATTAGGAGTATGGGAATCAGGACAGGCTATTTCCCTCTGCTGAGGCCAAGGTTTATCAGCGCCAGTGGAAATCCAGGACACTGCTGCTCTGCCATGCAAACAAGCACACTTTAGCCAGTGCTTTGAAGATGTCCTCAACTCATTCTCACTTGAAGAAATGGTTTAATGAGTATCGGAGTGCAGAGTTTGCAAACTGTTTGTGCCCGTAGCTACCCCTGGGGAAGAGATGGAGCCCTCCCTGACTGTAGAAACAAGTCTCTCCATAGGTATGCAGCGGCTTGCTCGGTCAACTTACGTTCTGTATTTTTGACCTCAAGCCCTCTAAGTTTTATAGAATTACATCATCATCTTTCTGGAGTTTCACAATATTAATAAAATGCAATAAAGACCCACTTTCTTTCCTGCAGTTTCTAATCTTGCATAGAATAACAGAAAACTAATTTCAAGAAACCTCATCTCGTACTGCACCTCTAAGTCACGTAATATCAATACTCTTCAGTTTTCCAGTGCTGTGCATTTCTGTGTTAGGAATGGAGAGAACGCTAAGTAAACCAAACCAGAGACACTGCTGACATTTCAGAAAGCGACTCAAGCAAGAGGTTAAGATTTCACTTTATAACACTTCCGTGTTTTTATTATAAAATGATAAATAAATCTAGCAAGGCAGGGAATGTAAATATTTTTGCAGTTGTTTACACTAAGGAAGAGGAAAGGAATTTAACATGCAATTAACCACTTAGGTGATTCTAGATATGTACCATATGGTCTTTGAATTGCTTGAAGAAAAATATTTCATTTTTATTTATAAACTATTCACGAATTTGAGCTGCTTATAGCAAAACCATTTAGAACTATTTACTCTATATCCTATTCTCTCCTCCCCAGAAAGGGACTGAGGGAAGGGGGATGTGGGTGATAATAGAGAATACTGACATCAAAAATCTGTATGTATGATTTGCATTGCTTCACAATCTTTAAAAGACACAGAGATATGAAAATGGATTATTTATTGAGTCCTTTAACTGATCTTATTTGGACAAGGTAAGAGACAGTGTTACTTGCAAACATTATAACTAGTCTTTAAAGTAAAATATAAGAAATCTGCAAACCTACAGTTTTCAAACAAATCCTTCATGGCATATATATACCCATGCAATACCCCCTCTTCAATTACAATTAATAATTTCTATTATTGCCTAAGCTTTAAATTCATAAGCCTGAGATAACTAGAACCTGATCACCACTGTTTTCTTTGGGTACAGACTTGTACTGAAGCCCAAGTTTTTTATATTACTTTTCCAATTAAACCTAATTTTAAGTATTGACCTGTTATGTTAAAATAAATGTCATGAATGCTGCTTAAGATAAGTCCTTACAAAAACCAAAATATACCTTAAGTAATGTGGTAACTGGAAAATATATTTGCCAGTACAACTTAATCCATTAAGTATCTGAACCAACACTGGAAGATGAAATCACTTCCTTTTTACAGTACTGTTTATTTATTATCTTTTGCTAGAGCCATTCTAGATTAAGGGATGGATTTGAGGGATTATGATTCTTTCTAATCCTTAATCTGCCACAAGTGCTTTAAGTGATCTTAAAGAAATTACACTCACCCCCCTCAGCCACCTTCTGTGAAATGAGGGTGCTAATAGTTCCTCTGTCTTGTTCTTTTCTGTTTTGACTTTTCATAGAAAGGACAGTCTCCCACTGCACTTGAAGAGAATTTCATTTCAGACTCTCTAGGCTGTGTTTATGGCAATGATGTATTCAATTGTATCTATCATTGTCAAACACAGCTTCAATACTGCAATCCCGGGCAGGGAAAAGGACATGTGAGCCATGAAAACAGAACTGTATCAAACTAGATGAAGCTGTCTGTGTCTTCATATATATGTAAGATATATCTAAATATATCCAAAATGTTAACAGGAGATGTATGCAACTACTTCCTGCACTGTTCTTTAAAATGCTCTACCACATGGTAAATATGGTAAACAGTATCACTAAAGTATGTTTGAGTTTCATGGGGCTAACACTCGGAGAAAGAATTTCCTTACAAGTGCTTCATATCTTATGATATCTGTAAACACTCTACTGCTGTAGATAGTTGCCCAGTGAATAGTGTCATGTTACCACTGGAAAACAAATCTTCACAGTATTTGCTATCAGCATTTTCTTTATCATAAAATGAACTCAACTCCACAAAGACAGAAACCTAAACAAACCTTGAAAGGTGACTTTAAGAGCTTTTGAAAGTCCCAGCATCTACTTTAATACTGACCTCAGCAGGGCACCAACCTTTTTGAAACAGCTTTTAGCTATTAATTATTTATAGAACTATCACTTCCCCAGAGTTCACTGTGCACGCCTTTATTAATCTTTTCCACAGACCCAGACTCTTCAACTTGATTTTACAGTATACTTTTAAGAAGGTTCATAATCCAGGGACTTGCACTCTGTATAAACAACTTTGGTTTCCAACATGGCAAGGTAAAAAATTACCTTGAAGGGGTTACACAAGCTTCAAGAGGTTGAGTAATAACATATGACTTCATCTCTTTTCAAAACACTCAAAAAACTGGAATGAGCAACATCAGTATCTCTCAAGTAACTGAATAGGGAGAAAAAGTGGAAAAGCCATCCTCTGTAAAGGTTCTCTGGCTTTACTACGAAACTTATGTCTCTGTGATCTACAATAGTGGTTTCTTTAAAACTGCCTGTAAGAGAGATGCAAGACATACTGCATGTCTGCTTCCCTCTTCAACATATGAGGGAAAAAACTAGCAATACTTTAAAAGATTAGATACTAACAATAATCACATTTGCTACAAATTATATAATTTTTGCCTTCTACTATTTGGTCATGAATAAGAAACAAATCATCACAGCCTCAATTCCAAATAATTTTTTCATAAAGATTTTCAATACCACGCATATACTTTTCTCTTTGCTAGCCAAAATAACTCAATTTCCTTAACTTTCTTCATAGTTCATGTTTCCAAACCTCTTATATTTCCAAAACTGCTTCTTTGTATTTCTTCCATTTTTGCTACATCTTTTTAAGAGGTAGACACCTACTACATGACACAACATTACCACTAATTCCCCAAGACTTATTTAAAAAATGCAGATACTTTACTTTCCAGCATCCCATGAATGAAAGCATGCTCTTTTGGCATTTATTGTTCTTCAAATACTTACTACTTAAATTGCTTTCCCAATGCAAACTATCCTTTGGTAGATGATTGAGTGGGGTCCTGCCATAACATCTGCTGGCTCCTTCAGAACTCTTCAAGGAATCCCATCAGGCCCAAAGACCTGTGAACATTCAGTGTACAAAAATGGGAAATCACTGTTCCTGCACTCATGGTCCTCTGGGAACTGGGTCTATTATTAGCATTAAAGACTGAGGGAACACAATGCATTGAATCACTTTGCTTTTTCTTCATCCTATTAGTCAGATGATCATTTGCAACCACTATCAGTCCAATGTCTTCTTTAAACCTCCCCTTCCTACTAACATTCTTTAAAAAGCCCTTTTTGTTATCTGAAACAACACTGGCCAGTTTCAACTCTAATTGAGTTTTGACCATTTGTGTCTTCTTCCCGCATAATGGCTGAGAGAAATGGGGTTGTGCAGCCTGGAGAAGAGCAGGTTCCAGGGAGAGCTTCAAGTACCTAGAAAGGCCCACAAGAGAGCTGGAGAGGGACTTTTATCAAAGGCCTGTAGTGACAGGGCAAGGGGGAATGCCTTTAAATTGAAAGAAGGTGGGTTTAGATTAGGTATTAGGAAGAAATTTTTTTACTCTGAAGATGCAGAGGTACTGGAACAGGCTGCCCAGAGAAGTTGTGGGTACCCCATCCCTGGAAGTGTTTGAGGCCAGGTCGGACAGGAGCTTTGAGCAAATTGGTCTAGTGAAAGCTGTCCCTATCCACAGCAGGGGGTGTTGGAACTGGATGATCTTTAAGGTCCCTTCCAACCCAGACCATTCTAGGATTCTAAGATAAACAAATCACAGCTGTGTACTCTTCCTGCAAAGCCTGACCTTGCTTCAAGAGACCATACTGTTTCTTTTTCCTCCTGAGTTCAACCAGGACTTTCCTATTCAGCCAAGCTGGCCTTCTGCACTGTTTGCTTGACTTACACCATAGTGATCCAAATTCTTTGGATCATTTAAACTCTGTTTTTCAAAATTTCTGCAACATTTGTCAACTGAAGGAGCTTCTATAATATTATAAATAAATTATCATCTAAATCAATAAATTATTATCTAAATCATTAACAAAAACACAGAATGCAGTAATTCCTGGGTAGATTCCTGGTGATGTCCACTTAAAATCTCCTTGCCTGAAACTAAGCTGTCACCTGCTTTGTCAGCATGTTTTCTATGTGTTGACTCAGCCACTCATCTACAATTTACTTGTACAATTATGATTTGCAAGTGTCAGAAAGCTTGCTAAGCACAGAGTTATGCTATCAATTACTTACTTCCTGTTTCCAAGATCAATCAATGTCTTGAGAAGAAAGTTAATTTTTTCCATCTTAGGTAGTTCTTAACAAAACTGGGGTTATGTTGCTCACTTGATTGTTCTCAAGGTACTTACGAGCTGCTTAATAATTGCTTCTACTAGTTGTTCAGTGACAAAATCTGAACAATTAGTCTACAGTTCCCAAGTTCTTCTTCCTTCATAAGAGCAGTTTATCATGATAACACTAGCACTTTTTCATGAGTTTGTGAGTGATAATTCCTCCAAATCACTATTTTGACAAGTTTAAATATTCTGACAATCTGACTACATCTAATCTAGTTAATGTCTCTCTTTTATTCCTTAATCTCAGTACTGTTTCAATCCATCTCAAAAATTACATGTATTACTTACCTAATCAAAATTCACTTATTTTTCAAAAAATGTTAAGGCAGAATAGAATATAAGTGCTTTCTCTGACATTTATTGTTGTTCTTTCTCCCACTCTCCTCTTGCTTCTTCAGTAATTATGGAATTTTATTACCTTCTCTACTTGCAATTTGCAACACAGCATTTCTAGCCTTTTTTGTTCTGAATTCTTGCATTCTTTTAGTAATTATCTGTAGTCATATAATGGTTTCTATTTTTTATTATCTTAATAAAGTTTTAAAGGGCTTGGTCCCTTACTGCCAAACCCTTTTTGCATCAGAATAGTTTGTATCCTTGGTTCAGTCTCTTGGATAACTACATAATGTCTTTTGAATCATCATACTTAGCTATGTTCCAGTTCCAGCAAATATCTGGCAGCCGTCCTCTTTCTGATGCATTGTTTTTAATCGTTATTGCTGGGTTTGGTTTCTAAGCTGCTTGAAACTTCCACAGTTTTACTTCTGGCTCATTAGAACTTAGCTGTATTCTGTTTTTCACACTTTTATACGGCTTTTACTTTTCTAATAACCTCCCTTTCTCAGATATTCAGAATTACAGGCTTTTTCTCCGAGTTCTTTTTAGCATCTTTTTGATTAGCACCATAAATTTCATTCCTTCATCTGTCAACCAGAATTGTTTTTTTAAAAGCTCTTTGCCAATAGCACATATTCTACCTTTTAGCTGGTTTTTCTACATTTCCTCTAATCTAGTTTTAGTTTTGCTAAGGTCCTAAAGTTACATCATAGTTTAGTTTAATAAATCTAAAATAAATTTTAGAAGGTTTTAGATACAATAAATATGAAGTGAAATTACAGTTTAAAATTTAATAGGCAGCCACTACTTAGCCTTCCTTACAAAAAATGTTAAGATTTATGTTCACCACTTGAGTAAAGTTTTCAGAATTCAAAACCACTTTTACCACCAGAGGTTAAGGGTTATCACTTACTTTAAGACAGCTGCCTCATTGCTTGTTCAGTCTGAATATTTATTCTTTTTATACGCATTACTGATATTCACATGAAATTTTATACAGAAACAGAGTTATATATAACTGCACATTAGTAGTCACTCCAAAAACCTAACAAGAAATCCTAAGACAACAGATGCTACAAGGATGCAGATGGTAGATTCTATAACAAGATACTCCACCCAAATTGCCAGGCAGCCCTCAGCAGGCTGAGGAATAAGTCTGTTAAAAATACACTCTCTTGCACACAGGTTTCCTTCAACAACAACAAAAAAGGAGGCTTTGGCTCGTGGCAACCATGTGTGATGCAAAAACTATTTTATCTCTTCAGAGAAGCCAGTTCTGTCTATTGACATCAACTCCTGTACAGCTGACCAAACACCCAGATGCTTCTACATGTTCCCTGTTAATGAAAAACTTGTGTTTTGAGTACCCATGGTAAGCCACATCTTCCTGCAGTGCCTGACAGCCTCCCTGAGCAAGCACTCCAAACGTTAGGCTGCATCTCATCCATTGATTCCTTTGTCAGGAACATGACAGACACAACCACAGCAAGTTCAGACAGGGACCTAGGTGGAGCCTTCCAAGGTCAGGATCTCTGTCTGGGCAGAGTCCCCCCAGCTGCAGGAAGAAGACAGACTAACAACCACATTGGTGATACACCATTTTCATACACTTCTTTGCTCTAGGGTATCTCTCACAATACCTGCCTTGTCTTCTGTTGGCAAAGGTGGCTGGCTAACATTTTTGGTCTCACAGGTGTTTTGGTCTCTCCAAACACTAGCAACCATAGGCCAACACTGCCAAAGTAACTTGCACTCTGGACAAAACTGTATAACCATAATTAAACCTGTAACCTGATGCACATTTTATAGCACCAGTAAAGGTGATCCTTCTGAAGTAATATGTATTTTTAATATGCTAAAACAAAAAGGCATATAGCAAATTATTCAGTGTTCCAAAAAATATCAAAGGCACCCTATATGTGAACATGTTGCCTCTTATCAAATGCAACTATAATGATGTGTGTGGGTTAATTCCATCATCACACTTTGTTTTCAAGTACCACACAAGAAACTCAGCAGTTTCTGGAAGAAAATCCTACTGGAAGACCACATAATTTTTAAAAATGCAAAAGGGCAGTGATGTAAAAAAAGAACTCAGATTCCTTGTGCCTCACTCTTCAAAACTATTTTTCCTCACAGTCACAAGTCAAACCAGCATCTCCCACTGAAAATCCAGATTAGAAAAGGTTACTATGCCATATGGACAGACAATTAATATGCAAGTCCATAATCATTTTCTGAAAATAAGAATCAGTAACTCAAACTACTTCACAAAGAAAATACAGGTATGATGATCTGGGCAGCTGGTGTTTATTGTACAACCACTTCATTATTGAGAGCTCTTTCCCATAACTCCAGGAGGCTGCAAACTCCACTATCATTGCAGAATCTGTTTACCCTGTGTGTCATTTTTTGTTACAATATTGAACGAAACCCTCAGCAGGAGATAGGAATTATTATGCTTGGCAAAGGACTAGCAATGGCATATCATTCATTTTTGATGACTGTCTCAAAGGAAAGTAGTTTTCAAGATATGAGGGGACTAAGCAACAGATTATGGGGAGAAACTTTGATCATGTCTCAGATTGATCAAAGGGTCACCCGATACATTTTCAAAAGCCTCTCTGGGCATCCTGGAGACAAAGGTAGAAAAGACAAGGGGAGACACACTAAAAGCAGACGTATCATCAACTGCAAGGCAGGCCATAATAAATGAAAACTGACTTCACAAGAAATAAGAAATAAGCTATGATTTGAAGAAAAGTTTGGAGCAAAAGCAGAGTACTGAATTCCCCACAGTGCACAGATTTTGACACCATGAACATTCAGGAGGAAATGGCTGGAAATAGTACGGTCACTATTATTTTATCTTGCTTTTTTAGAAGAACGAAAAGGAAGATTGGTTGTTTTATAAAAGTATCACAAGGACTCAAGAATCCAGTCTGTGTAAAATTGCTATTTATTTTCCAAACTCAGTAACACATCTCCTCTGGCAACAAGACTGCCAGACATTACAAAAACAGGCAGATACATTTCCTTGCCCCCTACCTGGCAGTCATCAGCTTCTGGATTCAGTAACAGAGCAATGAAATCCCAATGGAATTTCATCCTCCAGGAGCCAGCAGTAAGCTCTGTATACTTTTGAATAGATAAGCAATGGCCAGACAGAAATTGAGATTTGCATTATTCAGACAAAGTCTAGTGCGGTGCTGTTTCTCTGTGCTTCCATCTGACTTCCTCTCTGCCTTGCATGTGGCACCAGCTCCCGTGCGTGTCCGCATCAGCGCAGCCAAGGCAAACACTGCTGTGTGCAATGCCAGCTGCCCCAGTGCCTGCAAAACCTGTTTGAATGGCAAATATAGACCTCAATAGGACTTGTTTTGCACTATCCCTCCTACTGTTGGCACATGGCACATAACACATGATGCTTAGGTTTAGTTAAAAAAGGTGCATAGGTGCAGCAGCATTTGCTTATTTGGTGTAGGTTATATGCCTCATTTTGAAAGCATTATAACAAAAAGACACATGCAAATTGTCCTGTTATCTGAGCTGTGCCTGAGAATGACAGATATTCATATGCTGAAGACATATCCTGTGGCTCTACTCCAGAAAATAAGTATGTATAGTAAGACTGAAGCCCAACCAAGCACATTCAGAGGATATTTACTAAGTTTACTTGCCTGTCAAGAGTAGTAAAAGGGAATTAAGGTTCCTCAGGAAGAGATATTAATGGATGTTTCCAGCCCTGACAGACAATGCTGCTACAGAAAAATCACATCAATGTAGTGAAGATCTTCACTAGGGAAGAATTACTCTTAATCCAACACCACTCACTTAAGATACAGAAGCCTGACTTAGCAATACATAACTGAATCTAAAAGTATAGAGAACAGATAAAATTCAAATAATCAAAATACTTTGTTTTCTCTGCCAGCTCTGTATGTACCTAACAAAATGACAGACAAAAAATAAAAACTGGTCCTACTATGGTATTTCAATGTCTAGCTGTGAAATCAAATGAAAGGAAAAGATATAATCTCATCACTTAAAACCTTCAATCTTTATTTTCAAGGTTTTTTTTTTTTCTCTGGACTACAAATTAAACCGCAAACATATCTTAAGTTTGGAAGAAAGAACAGCAAAGGACAGCAAGACAAACTACAGACATTACTTACTCTACAGAGTACTAACATTATTCTAATGCAATTTTTCACTATGAAATTTAAACTGTCTTACCATTCTTGATACTAATTCCACATTCAATAAATATAAACATAGACTTTCTGACTATTCAGAAGTTCACAGTATATTTTGCTGGGATTAAGTTCCAGGCCAAAACTTGCTGTTCCACTTGAAAATGATCATAGCCTCTCTACAAGATGTTACACTCTTCAGGAGGTGTGAGCACTGGCAGTATAGTTTTGACAAGGAAATGGATCTCCCAACAGCGTTCTCAGAGAAGAAAAGACACATTTTGCTAAGGAGAAAAGTACATTTTCCAAGAAGCATAGAAAGGATTTGGGTATTTGGACCACAGTGTTAAACAGTGACTGGGGGGCCAGACTCCAGGTGGGAACTCAGCTTCACGCAGACCAGGAAAACCCAAGACTATTGTCTGTGCAAACTCACCTTTGGCTGTCACATGAAGTACAGAACAAACATATGTCACAATCAAGACCAAAATTACATAGCTCAGTAGAACTCAAGGCTTTTACACTTTCAGATAACATGTGAAAGGGTAAACGACGTGACAAATGTCACAGGAATACAGTGAGAAAAACACACTTCCAATTCCTGCTTCGCACTTTCTCTCATGCTGACAGCATACAAACACCAATGAGCAGCACAATGGTTTGCTGCCTTTTATAAGCAGCCTTTGAAAAGTTAGAATAAACCCTCTTTCCAATACATTTTTTCTAGTGCCTTCATTAATAAGAAAATGAAGGCAAGGTAATGAAATTCATCATTACAAGAGTACATCTATACAAAAACAAGCATATTAATTAAATTTTGATTTTTGGCTGAATATTTTCAACACCTTACTCTCTGGATTAACTGAGTGAAAGAAAGAAAACTCTTTCAATATAACAATACAGCAATAAGCATGTGAGTCTGCAGGGCAAGGGTCAGGGAGAGGGACGGGTATTAATATGCTATCAAAGCAAAGATGCAGTTTTTACACAGTTTTTTTATACAGTTATTCTGTTGCTACTCACTGTATTGGGTACATATGGCAATCCATAAACCTTCTCCTGTGTTTCCTTTAGAATTTCTGTGGTTGACTTTTTTAGAGGGTGTTTACCATGGTAGATTTGGTCCAAGACAGCATAAAACACCTGAAGAAAGAAAATACATTTGTCTTTGGCAAATGTTATTGGCATATGAAAACCAAAAAAGATACATAGGAAAGAACATGAGAGGTGGACTAGGGAGAGTGAATAGTTTAAATATATATGGTTTTGTAAACCTATTATTTGTGTAACATACAAGCAGAGAAACAGGTTTTTGGAGTACACCAACCACCACCATCATGACCTATCATAAATCCATGTTTAGGTCACTTAGCACACTGGGAGTACTAAATTGTCTGCATTTTTAAAATCAATTGATATCTGACCCTAAAGCCCTCCAGCAATTCCCCTTTTCAAGAAAAGTATTTTTAAATAGATTTAATAAAAAAACCCTATTTTTAAGTTATTTATTTTAAAGTTATTTAAGTGGATACTGCAAAATAAGCTATTTCAAGATATGTACATGCACCCATGCAAACACCTCACCTCTGCAGGGGCAAGTTATGGCTTAGGCAATGAACATAAGAATTACAGAATCACTGAGGTTGGAAAAGACCTCCAAGATTATCAAATCCAACCTTTGACCTAAAAGCACCATGCCCACTACACAGAGCTGCTGATGCTACTGACTTTCTGCTAGAGCCCTGCAACAGCGTAATACTAAAGCAGATTTTTCCTTTATTTTCACTCTCACCATGAGAGCAATAAATTGCTAAAGTGTAAGCTTAGCCCAAGAGCACACTGCACTACAAGGGTACTTTGCCAGAAGAGCTGCTGCTCCATAAGCAATTTTTATGCATGTGAACCACGGCAGAACGCAGGCGTATGACGAAATCACTGAAGTGTTCAGAGAGTAGCACCATTATAAAGACCTTCCAAGCAAAGACAGCAAAGCAGAGTTAACTGGCACAGCAAACATGAAACAGGCACGGACAAAAGACAGTGCCAAGGCTCTGTGTGTGCCATCACTGAAAATGATTGCAGCTTTTTTTTTTTTTTTTTTTTTAATATATAGATTTGCTATTCTGTGGAGGTGCAGGAAAGACAGAAAAAGAAGATACCCGCTGCTGTGCAACACAAGATATTTTTGAGAAGTTTGATGGATCCAGATGTTTAAGGGAAGAATTCAGGTCAGGTCATCCTGTGGTAGGCACACTTCATAGGAAAATTGACAATAATGAGCCTCAAACTTTTGTGCAAGAAATAAAGCAAATAATTTGGCTAGAGATTCAGGCCCAGTCACACTCCCAGGGTGCAATACCATCCCCAATGACATAAACACACTGTTCCAGGAATTATAACCACAGAATTTTATGGGGAAACGGTTGTTTGGATGTTTTATGTCATCTAAATAACACAACTCCCCGAACCTCTGGGAGGATTCTTTATTATGAAATTTTAGTACGAATCATTCTGAACTCTTCAATAATTTATCAGAATTCAGCATCTTTTTCTGAGTTCTGGTTACAACATGTATTTTCACCAAAATGGTGACTGTTTCTAAAGAAGCATCTTCCTGCCATTTGAATAAGCTGTATTCTAACATACAGAATTCTGATAAACACTTTGACAGTCTCTCCTGACAAACAGTAAATGTGCACATTGATTTCCTTTCCAAGAAAAACTGAGGGTTTTAAGGAGCGGGGGGTGAATAAGCCATGACTTGCAGGGGCTACTCCAAGATTTCCTGCTTGCTTCCTACATGGCTAATGAGAAGAGAGGTCAGTAAGACTCAGCTTGCAGTCACCCATTAATGACATTGCAAGTTTTGTGTCCCAGATAGCAACACTGAACAAGACATGTAAATACTCAGCATTGATCATCTACAAACCCAGAGTAGGCAGCAAGCATCTGTTCAGACTAAAAATATAAAGAGAAACCTACACTAGTGCAAAAACTACAATACTTTTTTACTCTTATCTAAGAAGAGAAAGAGGCTTTACAATGGCTTTGCATTCCTAGTCTCCAGAATCCTATTCTTTTTTTTTTTTTTTACACAGTTTAACCAAAGCTACAGCATTTATGGTAGCAAGGGTGACAGAGCATGACCCACAGTAAGTACCAGGAATAGACCTGAAAGCTACCTGCTGTAACAGTCCTAGAAAGCTCACTTTCTCCTGTCACCCTAGACCTTTGTAACTCTGCAGGAACCATTTCACACCAACTTCCCCTCTCCTCTCTAAAAAACCCAATTCAAACATGAGTAACTTCAACATCTGACTATGGACTTTAGCATCCAGCTTCAGCACAGTCTTGATCCTCTGTTTTCTATCTCCCATCACTTTTAGGACCACTCTGCAGTTGCTCTTCAGTGTTCCTCACAAGATGGGGGAACTGCATCTGCACTGCAGTGGATCTTCTCTAAAGTGAAATTTGGAGTCAAGTAGTTTGTGGTCAGGGAGGCAGAGCAAAAGCTCAACTCACAGCTAGGAAGTGGGGGAATGACAGCTCAAGGCCAGTGAAATGTTCTGCCTAAAGAACAATGTGGTGATAGGGAAATGAGTCACTCAAGTCTGATCTAAGCTCTCCCTTGATCCTGGCACATGTAAAGTGTGGGAAGAAAGCTATAATCCAGGCCACCTGGACAGCACAGTTAAAAAAAAAAAAAAAAATCCCTGGAAATAAACTTGGTTGAACTTTATACCCATATGCATTTTCATCTACAAACCACAGCTCTGTGTGTTTACACAGGCCTTTGAAATGGGAAAAGGAAACACATCCCAGGACCACAGGATTTTAGGTGATACTGCTGAGGAGCAAGCTAATATATCAAGCAGTAGACAGAGGATGATTTCTAATTTCAGTAAAACACATTTCTCAAAAGACCTAAAAATATAAAAAGGCCATCAAATAGTTATTTATCTTTATACTGTCTCTCTATGTTGCACTTACATTGGTATTTATTAGTTTCACTTGATTCCAGTTCTTTCTAGCTCCTTGTGTGCTTAATAGCATTAAGATACAAATATCTGGCATTTTCCAGTGAAGTTACTACTGACTGAAAGACTCTGGGAGTCAATCTGCCTGGCAAAAGCTTTAGGAGAAGATGCATGGACTCTCCTATCTTTCCTTCTGAGTACCTGATTACATGACCTAAAAGAAAATCAGAGGTATTATAGTTACGAAAAAGCAGCAATATTTCTTACTTTCACATGCCAATAGACTTATTTTCTGAACAGACTACAGAAGAACCTCCAGGTGCTTTCCACACTGCCGGAATATTTGTCAGCATTTTTTCTTCTTTTAAAGGTCAAATATAGCTAATATAGCATCTAGCCATCAATATAGAATATAGTCTTTGCAAAGTCTGAAGGAATGGTATTAGAATCTTCATTCACAACTTTTTCAGGCATATAGCTAGTAGCACACATATACTTTGGCATCTGCAGATTAAAATATATTTACTTTAATGAATTATTATATGTTTTAATTTGCATGAGTAACAATATGCACTTCTACAAAGAAACGTATCAGATTTATATTTGCCACGTAGTCAACTTCTCTGGAACATTTTTTTCTGAATTACTCATCAGAACAGCTCTGCCAATCGGTCTCTTTGAAATGAGTGCACACTTCTGCAGGTTTTACACCTAGCATCTCCAAAACCATAGTGCTGGAAGTAGGAAATGAATAATATTATTCAGTGTGGCATTGTGGTCATTTGACACGGGTTAAAACTGGTTGAACATTAGTTACACAGGAGTAATTTAAGGCAAGCAGCCGTGTAATCACTGCATCCTTGCCAGCACCAGTCAATCATTGGGCACCCACGGGAACTCGAGCCCAGCAGAAGTGGGTGTTCTCTCCCCAGTTCTTGAGCCATGGGGTGTGGAGTCACTCCAAGACAGACTCTACAGAGGCCCCAGGAGCAGCTGAGGGCCAATAGCAGCAGGGGCATTGCACAGTCCCAGCACAAACAACTGATGCAAAGACTACTCCTTTTGGAATACTCTCTCCACCACAGAACAGGGAGGCTATGTCACTTCTGAATGTATTTGTGACTTATATTGCTCGATAACCAAGCCCATTTATCCTCCACAATGCCAACTTGGTCTCAAACCTTGACAAGCTCATAGCAAATACATATTAAAAGTTGAAAGGAAATCTGCCACATCTATACATAGCTATTATGGACAGAGACACCAGAAACGAATGGGTGCATGTGAAAGGACTTGATCAACACTATGGTGATTACTAATCTGTACATGTGTTGTGCCCTCATAAATAAATGTCCATGATTAAGCATTCACAGTATAAGTTTTATTTCCATTCAGAATTGTTTTTTCCCCAATAAAAACCTCCTGTATGAATTATTTATATTCTTGCCCACATTCTTTCTGGATTATCAGACATCTCTACGAGAATCTTTCAAAGCCAGCAGTGTGCATTTCAAAATCAGACCTGCAGAGAGGGTGCAGTTATATTTTCATGTCACGGAGCTATAGCCATAGGTAGCACCAGCCAACACTGGCTGCTGACAGCCAGCACTGCACTGAAAGCACAATTCAAAAGTACATTCAGTTTAACCAAAGAAAAATACATGTATACACTGAAAATAGTGTTCAGTCTGGCTTTGATTAGTGTAAGTGACATGTATACAACTTACAGGTCCACACTCCAGACTTCTGATTAGTTTTAAATCACTGTATGTAACTGCACAGAGAAAACTGCAAATATTTAAGCTTCTCTTTCAGATCAACTTCAGTTAATCAGCCCAACTCATGTTTGTAGACAGGATTGTGATCATTTGGCCACTTCTCAACGGGAAATATTCCAAAGATCTGTACATTTGCTTCTTTCTCCATCTCAGTAACTAACCTTTACTAAGGTACTAGCAGAGTTACCTCACCTAAATTTTTTATTTTAATGTAGATGTGTTATCTAAATACATGGAAATTAATTTAAATTAATTAATTTTTGTATTAATTATTATGTTTGTTTTTCTGAACGTATTCTGTGTTGTCTGCTTAAACCTAAATGCTTATATCTGTAGGAAGGTATCTTGAAAACCACAGCTTTTGAAAATGGTTGGATTATCAGAATTCCTAAATCTGATTTAAGATTGAATTCTTAAATTAATGGAATCATTTAAGGGGAACTTGCAGTAGGGGAAGTATTGTGTACCTTGGATCATTAAAATATAGTAGGACAGAGATACAGTCTACCTTAGTAAAATCAAACCAGCACTTGTATTTACTAGAATGTGATTTGAGCTCCTTATATTCTGCAGCTCCAGATGCAAGTGGCCACTTGTCACATCAAAACTGCTGGCTGAGCTGTAAGGGTGTACGACTTCTCTCTCACAGTGTTAGGAGAAGTAATTAAATAAAAAATTTGGTAAACTTATAAGAACTAAAATATGTTTTGTAAGTTCTGAATAGAGAGTAGAAACTAGAATGCAAAAAACATACCTGGAGTTGCATATCAGCTGCAGCACACACCTTTTTGGACTCACATAGTCTTGACACCATGTTTTTCGGTAACGGCTTGGAAAAAAAAAAAATCAGATCACATTTAGACTTATTGCATATTTGTAAGTAGTATTTAAATAGCTAATTACTAGAAGAGGCTGAAGATACAAAAAAGCCCCTGGTGGTAATAAAATACATTTGAAATGCTTTGCTTTGAGGAAGGAAATGTTTGCTGAACAAAGCATTAAATGGCCAATTAAGATATCAGCACTAATTCACATAGCAATAGAGAAATCACCGTGTGAAATCTGTTTGCTTTCTATAAACTGATTCCATATTCCCTTATATGCCTGTTAAAAATGTTATTACTATTTTTAGACAAAAAGAACAGATTGGGGCAGTCAAAGCCCTCCCACATCACAAAACTCACAATACTGAGCTTAATAATAGTGGTTTTCATAACATCAACTGAAACAGCATCCGATCTTCTAGCCTGACCCACATAAAAATATTTAGTTGCACTGAACAGTAAATACTTACCCTTTGAAATTTTTAACGAAGTTAAATTTATGCCACATCTATGGCAATAAAATTATCCATGCCACCACATACTGAAAGTCACAAACACTTTTCAAGTCATTAAGCAAATTTTTTGACTTTCCATCCAGATGTCTGCAAGTACATCCAAAGACTTTTCAATGTCAGATTTTTAAAAATATCTGTCTATGAATGCTTGACCTTACACTTCTTCCACCACTTTTTGAAGCTTTCCAATAGATGTTTTTCCTAACAAACATTTTCTTTTTTTTTTGCTAGCTGCTTCCTTAACCAAACAAATCAAATACAGTTAAAGTAACTGCATTCTTGCTAAAATATTAAAGGAGGTACTACAAGTTGTACAATGTAATAGAGACAAAGGGTATTAAACTTGACTCTAAAATTGTACCTATGCTTTTATAGTGTGTTGAAGCATTCGTGAAATAATCTAAGAAAGTCCACTTATATGGCAGAGCCATATGTTTAGATTCTCTGCAAATGATATGACTTCAAGACAAACAATGTGCACAGAATAAAAATCCAGCTCTAGAGAAGTTACACATAAGTGAAGCAAATGTTATCAATTAACTCTAGAATCTCAATGTTGAAGCAGGTAAGAAAAATTCTCTGGTTGCACAGCGGCTTTATGCAGTACTTGCTAAGGCTTGCAACCTCTTCTCCAAGTCAAAAGATAGCCAGGTCAAACATAGTATAGAACAATAGAATTTAATAAGGCAGAAAGTAAAGTAGGAAAAAAAAGTTACAATTGGTTAAAGTATTTTGGTTGGACAATTATTCTCCTTGTTCTATGAATGTCTCTGTCTCATCCTTTTACACAAGTAAGGCACACCCTTCACTGCCCTTTCATCTTGGAATTAAAGTACATCTGGGTTTGCAATAACACAGTTTCAGCAAGGAAACCTATAGGATTTTGAACAGATTTTGTTAAGCTCAAAACCTGTCAGCAAGTTTTGGCAGCTTTTTGGAGACTTTCTTCTCCTAATGAAGCATAACATAGAATTAAACAAAACTGATTTCTTCTAGGGGCATCTGTATGTTGGATACAACAAAGTATGAGAAAACTGGATGGGAATTCTTAAACTGTAATTTGTCAGTGTTAAAAGATGTGAACAATTAAAAGCTTAACAACAGTAAATATGTATGTTTTACAAAGTTATCATTTAAGAGTGTTAAAGCCAAGAGACCTACTACCAGTAAGGTCAAACCAAATCTTTCAACATAATGGTATTTCAGTTTTGTATTTCATCTATATTAAATAATTTCAAGAGGAAGTTAGCACCACCTTCTAGAGAACAAGTAAAATATAGGTAATTTTACCAAAAGACTCCACAAATATTCTGTTAACTTTTTGTGTAGCCATATTAATGTCAAACAAACAATGTCAATTTACTGTGCTTTCAAGAGCAAGCTCTGTTTGAGCAGATTAAAATCAACAAGAAAGTACAAGTCATTCTTATGACTACACCTGTTGACAAAAAGTCAAAGGAGAAAAACATTTATGTCTTTCTTTAAACCTGTCAGTGTTACTAACCTGGCTCAAAGATTGTGTTGTGATTATAATTCACAAGTCAAGCGGAATTTGGCACCAGAAAAACATTGCCAAAATTGGATTAAATTGAAAGAATTGAAATTGATAAAGAAATCACTTATTTTTCCCAAAACACCTTTCGGATTTCAATACTTAAGATTTCAGGGAAGCAAAATTTGACCCCAGAGGGTTTTTCAAAGATCACCACTCCACTCCAACATATGTTTCTCTGAATATCATGCACACAGATATCCTGAGGTCTTGAATTGGAACATGTACTGTTTCAGGCAACAGAAACTATTCCTCCTTGCTCCATTACAATCTCACACAGGCCCTCAATAAGCAGCTGAGTGAATTTAAAAAAAAAGCATCAGCATTCTTATTTTACTTCTGCTGAAACATGAGCTCTCTGATAAAACTAGAATGAAACTGTCATCGCACATAAAAGAAAGACTTCACAGAGCTTTGGCTAGAACTATGTCAATTGAATAACCATTCAATTTTTAAAATATAAACACCACTTTGAGGTCCACTTTTCCATCCTTCTCCATTAAGTAACTTTTAGATTTTGGAATGAATTATTCAGCATATTTTTCTTGGTGGCTAAAAGGACAGAATTCCCTGTGTCCCAAGGCATGCTTAACTCCTTACTGTTGTGTAGCAACCACAACACATTACACCTGTTTACTATCTGTGGGCTTATTCTTGTAATCATGCTAATACAATACTGTCTTTGTAATTCCATCTCTGTGAAAAGTGAACTTAGTTCAAATTTGAACAGCTGAAACACTGGCCTTTGTTAAAGAGGGCCTCCAAAGACACACAAGCTTCAAGTCATTTAGCTGAGACCTACCACATATCTGTGCATTTTACAAATGAAATTAAACAAACACAGTGATACAGAATGGCACCCATGCACCAGATTGTCTGCTTAAGCACCATAATGCCTTCATTTTGGTATGGCTTGACATCATGAGCTTACCTGACTAATTCAGCTTTAGTAACTAATTATCACAGACCTCTCTATTCATTCGTTTTATCTCCAAGATTTTTTGGTTTGAGTCATCTTTCAGATGAAAGGAAAACTAGGCTTGCTACTTTCTTGAAACAAATAGATTTGTACTGGCCAGCTTTTCAGCTAAGTTCAAAAGACTTGCTGCTTTTGTCAGAAGAGCTTACAAGCTTTATCACTTCTCAGTATTCAACAGCATAACCTTTCAAAATGGACAGAAGACAGAGACAAGCTTTCTATAAACTTTAAGATTTTTTGGCCCAGATCCTCATGATCTACTTCTAAATCCTTTCTCATCTTTGAAGGTCTGCCCATCAATTTCTTTTTCTGCAATGCTACTGAAATACAATTTTCAACAGTTCACATGTTTTAATAATCAAAACACCTCCTTCCCCTCCTCTTCCCCCAAGCATAAGCACTGATCCTAAGTGCAGAGCCTCAAAGATGAGTACTTCTACAATTGACTTTTATAGCAATGGCAAACGTGAGCTGAGATTACGCTGACAAGTTTTTCTGATGCAATTATGTTCACCAGGAATATTAAAAATCACACCACCTGAAGTCTACACGCAAAAACTAGAGTGTAGATGTAGAAATGTCAAAAGAAGAATGCTTTGTCAAATTATCTGCATTGCCTCCGACACAAACCGGGTCAGTAGAAAGTCCTGTCAACATTCAGCAAAGCTCTGTTGGTGTAGTTGTTGCAGAAAAATTCCTTCTAGCACAGAAAAGCTCAGTCTCTTAATTAATAAGAAGAAACTTAATGGAAGTTCTTACATGGAACAACGTTTGGATTAAATAGTTTCACAATTTTCACATTTTAACTTTTTTGTCTACCTTCCTTCCTTCTCTTTGAAAAGGGGATAAAGTGGTCTCATTTTTCTTCTAAATAAATAAAAAACTGGAGAAAAGAAAGATTGCATTTCCTATTTGCACAACAAAAATATTAATCAGGGAACAGGCAGAGAAAATAAGCCCCAAAAGGTCTTTGTGAAGTTGAAAATGTAAGAGAGATGAGATTTTCAAGTCAAAGTACTTCATAACATATGCACAACAGAGAAGATTACTTCAATCTATTTGTATTTAAATGACAGACACAGAAATCTGATACCATATTTTTAAAATCAACTTAGATGAAACAACATAAGCAAAAGCAGATTTATATATGTTGGAAAATGGCTTAAAAATCCATTCTAAAAATTTTTAAAAAGCAATTACAAAGAAGCCGTCTAAAGTTCTCAAGATCCTGAGTAGTTTCAGGCTCTTCTTCTCATCTTCCAGCATAATCCATTCTTGCACCCTTCAAGACTGGATTTCTACATCAAACCTCTCTCAATTGCTCTCTGAAAGGGGAAGATTTCACCACCAATAAACAGAAGAAGTTTATAGAAATGCCAAATGAGACACAGCGTCTGGTTCTTAGCTTTCGCACTGAAACTAAACATGGTTTAGATTTGTTAAATCATTCTGAAAATACAAAGCCATAAGTAATGTTTCACAAATCTCTCTCAGATGTTTTAGTGAAGCTCATTCTCTGAATTCATATGCAATCAGATTAACTCCATGCTGTTTAAACACAACATGAACTTTATAGAGAACATTAGAAAGCCGTATTTCTGTATGTGGACTCAAATAGAATAATGATAAACTCAGTTCAGGAGTGTTGAACTCCCAAGTTTCAAAGAGATTTTTCTTAGTGCAATCAATTCCACAGAAATTATGTCTCTGTTGCAAAAAAAAAAAAAAACAAACAAACAAA
>VZTJ01002354.1:2148813-2181030 GCA_013397795.1 Orthonyx spaldingii | reverse complement strand
ACCCCATGAACTGTCATAACCCACCGTAGTAGCAGTGGGAAAGCTACTGGTGTGGGAGGGACGTTCCACAACAAGCAGAGATCTTTTTCTTCTGGGTGGCTGCTAGTTGTGAGGCTGAAAACCATAAGAACTGTATTTCTTGTGGAGAAGTCAACGTGGTAAAGCAGGAGAAAACTCCTCTCCCTAAATGACTGAAGAAAGACTAATTTAGAAGTGATAAACTGACTGAAAGTCAAAGTGTTGGTTTTTTGTATTGTCATTGAAAAAATGGAGAGGTGGGAAGAGCAAAGGTGTTCTGACGGTTTTGTTCTGGTTCTTAATTTTTTTCCTTCCTTTTAGGTCTGTTAATAAACTCTCTTTATATTCTTTAAAGTTTGAGCCTGCTTTACCTACTCCTAATCCTTATCTCACAGCAAAATCGAATAAAATCTAGTAAGTGTGCTGGCATTTAGCCAAAAACTCTAGTGAACGAACTCAAACCACGACACGCAGAAATTCATGACTGACAGAATCTAACTAATCCTAATATAATCCTAAAGAGAGCAGCATGTTTTTCATCACAAAATATCTCAATCACTGCCCTACACTGTGCTAAAAATGGAAATTTTGAAACACTGCAGATCATTTCCATTTACGTCCATGATTTGCTACCTGAGCTTTATTTCAAGACAGACTTTAGAGAGTTCAATGACAAATCCTATTTTTGTCATAACTTACCTGTAATTATATTAAAGCATTCCAAATAACTTGATAACACAGAAGCTGTTCACCTACTGCACTTTGTAGGAAAAAAAGGCTGAAAGTTTTAAGTATGTAATTGGAACCTTGGATATGAGAATCTAGTATTCTTCCACAGATTACATTTATCTTTTTTGCAATGACAATACTAACATTTTTTCTGAATAACTGAAATTGTAATACTAAAATAATTTTATCCATTGTTTATTTCTACTTTAAACATCATTAATAAATAACACATATAAATATGATTCTTTTCCTAAATAAATTTATTCCTATTTTCAGTATTTTATAAAATATTTTTTCCTACCTGTCCTGTTTTATAATGCCTTGCAAACTGGTTAACCACTCGGTAGTCATTTGCAAAGTACTCCATCAAAATTGAGGGAACTTCAGCAAAATCAGTGGGACATCGGGTTCCTAGAGGTAGAATAATTGTACACATTAGCATCTGCTATTTCCATTAACACAAATAGTTAACTCTTCCCAAAAGGTTTTGCAACTTTCAGTTTGGACTTTTGGTGAACTCTAATGTTCTTTCATTTATTAAGTCAATATTTTATTTCCATTATTGTACATACTGCCAGAAAAGCTTCATTATGATCCTACACATTTTACTATAAATCACAAAGTAAAACAAAATATTTGAACAGCTGGGTGAGGCACCTTATAAAGCTCTGGATCACACCCTTTTAAAACTAAATCAGACTGCAGCCAAACTGGCCCTACATGAAACACCAAATCTATTTAAGTGTCCTAAACCTAAATTAAACTACAATGTAAATAAAACTCTGCCTTAATCCCATTCACAGTTACAATTTTTAGCTTCCATCTGTTTGCTGAGCTTACTTATGCTTTATATTAACCTTGCTTTATAATACCAAGTCATTCATTCAAGGAACACTCTTGCAGATTGAAGGCATTCTATATAAGTGCAATGAGGTAATATCTCAGCTGTTAGTATTTTCAAAAAGCACTTTCCCAAAAACCTTATTTACTCTAATCTTTATCAGGTATTATCTTACTCAATGAAAGTTATTAAGAAGTGTAACTCATTGCCAAATCAAAGTTGAATTTCTAATTTCTATATTAAAGTTAGCAATGTAAAAGTCGTTGCTTTCATAGTTGACCCATTGGGTCATCACCTCTATCCCTGTCTGCCAGAGACAATGTCAACATTCAGAACTAGTCTTAAATCCCAGTATGCTTTTACTATTTTTTGAAGACCAGTTTTTAAAATCACTCCTTTGAACTCTACAAACCTTTCTGTAATCTTTAATCTTAATTTATAATCTGTTTATACTCAATTATTCAGACTGATACTGCTCTTTAGTATAAATAGCATTTATCACACTGGTTTTTACCTACTAAATTGAGAGAAACTATATTCTCTCTGAGCCATCATTATCCAAAGGCAAGATAAAGCCTAAGAAACTATCCATTCTAGTTCTTCTCTGTACCTGCTGCATTTTGAATTCACCTTCAGACTAGACACAAAACTATGCCCAAACATTGCAAGAGGTTTCACCAGTACCTTTACGATTCTAATACTTACTGCTGTTAGAGCTCTGATGTAATTTCATATCACATTCGACCTTTTCACAGACACATTAGCTATATGCACTTCTGCATTGACACATAAAACTGTGATTCTATTTGTCTACCACTGCTAAAAAATCCATTTAAAAGAAAAAGTTCTCCTTGTATTCTGAAAATGTATGATCTGTACTGTGTAGTTCTGAATTACAGAAATGCAAGGCAAGAGAGTCCAGGAAATGTCAAATACTCAGTTCATCTCAACTAGAATGTCAAACTTTTTGTTCTCACAATAGCCTGTACTCATCGTGTCGCCATACTTTACCACCCTACTGTTCCATAAGAGCAGACAGCCCCTAGCAGACATCCCTGGGATGAGCCCTTTGATTGTTACACATCCCAAATCCATAAAAAGAAATTCTCTGCAGAAACAACACCACTGACCTCCAACCTTCAGTGTTGCTTTTGCAATGCTAGATCTGGAGTGAAATCCTCTGGGATGCAGCACTGCCTGGAGCTGAGGCAGCATAGAAACCATACACAGGGACTCTTGGAAACTCTGAGCCTCAAAATTAGCCATTTCCTGCCCCTCCAAGAGTTTGACATGTAGACACACATGATTCAGCACAAGAAGAGAACTTCCACCAAAGTAGCTATTTTGGGCATGTAAGTATTCTTGTAGCTCAAGATGAGCAAGGCTTATATGAGTGGAAGGAGTGGAGGAGAGCCCTCAGCTGTCCCAATGACTATACAGAGCTTATCCTGAAGGAGTTATGCAGTATTCATCTGTTTTAACAATGTCCAGTAGTGACATACTTATAAACAGCTCAGTCAATTTTAATTTTAAATGGAAGACTTAGAAAAATAATATTTTGCCACTGGGTGCAAAGGTATCTATTGATAAAACATTAACTGTACCATTTGTATCACTAGCATAATGTAAAAATGGCAAAATATACTAAAAAATAATTCTTCAGTCAAGGGAGTTCAATCTCATCTGTTTGGTTGGGGTTTTTTTTAAGAAGTGAATGTCTACCAAGCTGGCCACAGGTAAAAAAAGTAGCATGCCAAGCAGCCTTAGCCAGCCCAGGTCTTTACCTGTTTGCCACAACTGCAGGTTACAGAAGCCAGAGACCTGCCAGCCAATACATTCACTATTCTTTGCAAGACCTAATTCGCTAATTTTCCTTCATCCATTTTCCTAAGTCATTTCCAAGTAAGGATTCATTGTGCTTTTACACTAGGTACAACCTATTTCCCAACCTCCAACTATTCCAATGATTATAAACTCCACATAAGACAAACTTGCAAAAGTGGATACCACCAATAGAATAAGGATCAACAGTACATAAAGAAGAGATATAAACACCTAATTATTATTAGAAGAAGAATATTCAAATGTTGTTTGGTTGAGTTTTACATAATATCTGAGGATCTGATACTGTATTCTCAAATCATCAAGGGTACAGAACTATTAACATGACTCAACCATTTTTGGTTCATACTGTTTCTCTTCTTTTGTTTTCTTCTGCTTATTTTTTTTAATCCACTCCTTTCTTCTGGAAATTAAACATTTGACTAAAACAAAAAAATCACTATTATAACTTTCTTACCGGTGACATGTTGGTACCGAGTTCTTCCCAGCATAGAATGCATAGCATGTCCCATTTCATGGAAGAGATTCTCCATCATTCCAGGACTTAGTAGCGTTGGTGCACCCCTTGCTGAATTGGGAAGGCTCAGCATAAGCACAACTACAGGTAGCTGGTACTCTCCATTTTCCATTAGCCTGCCTCCTCGAACTGTAAAGTGACAATCCTTTTCAAGGTAAAAGCAAACATGGACAGCCAGTGTCATTATATCAATGATATTAAAACAATGATTAAATTAAACTGTTAAATCAAATCTGAACATATACTCAGTTACACAAGTGGAATTCAAAGCTCGTTAACAGTGTTTTTCAATAGCAGCACTGTTTCTCCATCCTTATATGTTTCAAATTAATAAGGAAATTACTTTATTCCACAAAGAAAAGACTGTGTTGCTCTTGGAAAATAGAATTATTTCTTTATGTTTTAGAATTACCAAAACGACTAAAATTTTCTAACAGGTATCACTAGCACCAAGAAATTTACTGATGTGTCACATCCATAATGTATAGATTAAGTTCTCTCCTCAGCCTTCAGCAGTAACTTCTTTATAAAATATACCACATGGCACTACTAGTATATTGTGAAACACTAGCAAAACAGAGTTATATATTAAACTAATGTAAATTTAAAGTTTGCCCACTCACCACCTCACTAACTTGCAGATGCTTCTACTGAGTGAAGTGTCTACTGTACTGTATCCTATTGCAAATATACTGCCACTAGATAGTGAGTGAGCCACAACATCATTTCTCTATACAGAGTTGTATGACATTTCATAGTGCCTGTTATTCTGTACCACAAAGACTCTGAGTTCAGCCTATTGGGTGATGTTTTTTTAAATGAAAGGTTATTCAAAAAATATTTTACCTAAACCCTAAAACACATGAAGTTACAGACCATTTCCCTGCTTAAATTTATTTTAAAATGAGGCACATTTTACTAAACTTACATTGAACACAAATGGCATTAACGCTACAGTCATTACTTATATAAAACCCAAGCTGAAGTCAGATCATAAATGTTACCTGATGTGGTTTATCAGGTCGCTGGAAGAAGTCACAGTAGATGTATCCTAGCAGACCTTCAGTTTCATGAACAACAGCCTGAAGAAAAAAATAATATCATTTCCACAGTAAAAGCACCGGTAACGTGTAAATTGAAGACATAATATTCAAATCCCAAGACTTATAATGAATAAATGACAAACTGGGAATAATTAATGCAAACTCTGTTTGTAATTTTAATTGAAAAAAATGTATGTATAAAATTCAGAACTTGTCTCTCAAACTACAGACATTTCTGCATTTCACTCAAAACTAAATAGTCACAGATTAGCACTGAAAGTACTGTCTGTGTTAAAAAAAACTGTAGCCCCCAAATGACAAACAGAAGCTGAATTACCATGGAAATAAAAATAGGAAGAGTAAGGAGTAATTATAAATTGACCCACAGTATATAAAGAACAGCATCTCTTGCTGGAGGCTGGAGATAGAAGAGCACTGGAGAAGATCTGGCAGTGAATAAATGTAGGGAAGACAACAGAGGAACTTGGGAACCTGATGAGTAAGTTATTGCCCAAGCTTTTATTTCCACCCTCCCCTAAAAAGAGGGCAGAAAAATAAAAGATGTAAAAATCAAAGTAAAGATGACATACAGAGTAAAAAAAATGAGGCAAAGACACATGACTGCTAGGACACACACCTACAGCATTCTAGTCATCTATGGTCATCTACAAACTGAAACTAAATAAACTAACAGGGCTCATTTAGAAAGGTACAACAATAATCTCTAAACTGAAAAACTGTTTCTGATTCAGGCATCCTTGACACAGAGATATCATTAAGGCTATAAAATATCAAACATCTAAAAGGCACTTAAAGAGATGATAAAGCTCTTGAGGTCTAACTTCAACTAAAATTAGACAACTAGTTTGTGCTTTTGATAGGCATCCAAGTAATTTTAAAAAAAAAGTTTGATTCATGGCTCAAAGGAACACACTATCTTGTTTATTTTCTCTTTGGTTTCAGGTGCTGGAACAAGAACACTTACCAACTTTCGAACATCTTCAGACCAAATCTCTCCTCCCTTTGTCTGTTCAGCATAGAGGGAGATTCCTAGGAGCTGACTGAACAAAGAGTTCAAACCTTCCATGCATGCCCCAAGCGAGAAAAACGGACAGTACAAGCCAGGATCAATGTTGTACCTAAGGAAATACAAGAATCCCAAACCAGTGAACTACAGTAGCCTGCAAGCCACAGGATGTCACAAAATACACTAGTTCAGCCCCAAGGCCCTTAATGAGCATGTCTGGCTTTATTTTTCAGATAGTGAAACCACGTCAGTCACAGTGCTTTGCAGTACCTCAATGTTTCTTATATTCAAATCTGGATATCAAATTCAACAGATGTTGACTATGATTTTCAGAAATGTGGTGAACATGTAGCCCAAACAGACCATGGCAACTTGATGGGTGGCCAAGCAGTGGCTTTTGATCCACAAGAGGCCACTGGCACTCAAGTGCCTTTCCCATGCCAAGGCTGCACCATGTGACTGATCAGAAAAACAGGCTGGTTTTGGCTGTAGTGTAAGCCAAATCCTCAGCTAGGGCAGGAAACCAACTGGTAAGCACTGCTGACTCTGCAGTCTTGCCTTTCACTGCAGCAATAGAAACACCAAGTAGACACAATCACCTCTCACACAAAAATCACACCTCAAGCTCCAGGGACTCACTTGAACCATGTAGAAAATATCTCACAGCTGTGAGCCACCTGAAAATTTTAGTATGTGACATGGATTTCAAACATGGCCAAGTTTTCTGAGCCTAACCTCAACCATGTTCAAAATGCTGTAGCACAGAAGACACTCATAGGGAGGAAGACATCATACATCTGCATGCACACATATAAACTGAGAGGGAACAAAAAATTCAAAAAGTAGTTCAGAGATGCATGCAGTCTGTAAAAGGGCTCAAACTCCCTGAGACTCTAAAAAGTAAACACACCACAAGCGTATCAAGCAAATAAATGCTTTGCAAACTTACACCTTTCACAAGCTGATCAGCACTACACAACTCTTTTGAGACAACAGCAAAATCAGAACTGGAATCTGTTTGTAGTTGTGTGTGCACCCCAAATGGCAAAAAATGCTCTTGCCACATTTCACGTACAAAGCCCAAGTGTTATGTATACCATTTTCTGGGGTCTCAGAGTAAAGACTGTTCAACTCCAGAGAATCACAGTCACTGAAATTTAAACATGCATTGATACTGGGTCCAGTCCTGTCCAGTTGTTGGCAGGTAACATCAGACTGAGAAAGGAGTTTTGCAGACAGGGACCTGGGGGTCCTGGTGGACACCAAGTTAAACATAAGCCAGCAAGGGACCCTTGCCACAAAGAAGGTGAATGGCAGCCTGGGTGCCTTAGAAAGAGCATGGCCAGCAGGCTGAGGGAGGTGATCCTTCTGCTCTACTCAGCACTGTGTCCAGTGTTGAAGTGCTGTGTCCAGTGCTTGGGTCCTCAGGATAAGAGATACATGGCCATACTGTTCAGCCTGGAAAAGAGAAGCCTCAGAGGGATGCTTAACAAGGAATATAAATTCCTGAAGGGAGGGTGCAGAAGACGGAGGCAGGCTCTCAGTGCTGCCCAGCGACAGGACCAGAGGCAACGGGCACAGAATGGAACACAAGATGCTGCATCTGAACATCAGGAAACATTTTCTCCCAGTGACAATTAGCAAGCAGTGGCACAGGTTACCCCTAGATGCTAGGGAGTCTTGCAACTTGGAGATATTGAAAAGCTGCCTTGACATGATCCTGGACACCCAGCTCTAGGGGACCCTGCTTTAGCAGGGGGTTGGACCAGATGACCTCCAGAGGAAATTTCCAACACATAGATGCAGTATAAGATAGATTCCAGCTTTATCAGAGGAAGGCAATGTTTCATACTAACTGCAAAAGCATACCACATTCAGTTGAAATACTGGATAAATGTGTTTGCTGGAGGGGTGGAAAAAACAACCTCTGAAGCTAAGCTTCATTTAATTTCTGTCAAAAAGACAGATACATACTAGCAGGAGAAAGCAGTGATATTTCTTCATGGATAGAACAGCTGACACTAATATATTACAGGGAGAAGATCAATGACTACTTCTTCCTCATTTTCAGCACTCCTTGAATATGCACAATGTCCCCATGACCCTATCCCAGGATGAAAAGGATGGGAAGAAGGCTTTTTGATAAGTACATTGTAATATACTGCCACTATCCGAGGAGGGAGGGGGTGGGGTGGTGGCAGGAAATCAGTCAGTAATAGTTTTGTCCTTTGAAAAAAGCATGATACTTATCCACCCCCCCAGAAAAACAGCAGTAACAGACTGTAATGCCTTAAGGCAGACTCCCCAGAGGAACTAGCCCCCTACTCTGGCTAATGTTTGAAGATGTCACAATCTTGACATTTTGAGTACAATGAGGTCCTGACTAAATAACCACTTCAAGAGAAACTACATAAAGTTAATGTCCCTTCTGGTAGAACACTGTCAGGATCAAACCTCTCCCACATTTAATGAAAGATGTGTGTTAATATTCTTCTTGCCAATGGAAAATTGAAAAAAGTTTTGAAAAACAACATTTTTTTACACAGAATGCCAAAACAAAAAAAATGCTTCTAGTTCTGATCTCAATTGTCCATTTCTGCCTTGCCAATTACACCAGTGTGCAAAAAGGGATCAAAGCTGAATATATTGAAAAATCCTCAACTATTACTAGTGTCTTCTGCCACAGACCCAATATTTAAATTGCTTTTGGACACACCTGGCAGCAGTCAGTGGGAATTACTATACCTTGAGTTATCTGGCATCCATTAGTTGTTTGCTAGCCAGGGCAATGTCCTAGGAGTTATGGAGAAAGCAGTTAAAACCCATCATATAGTGCAATTATCACAATCTGATGATAATAACCAATAATACCTCAAAATGAGTACTGGGTATTGAAAAAATAAAGCTACTTCTCCAAGAAGTGTGTAATACATCTTCAAAAATCTTTGTCTAATACCAGTCTATACCCACTAAGCAGTAATCATTCCAGATACCAAAACACAGATTCAATTCCCAAGTTTTGAATTTGGTCCTACCTCATACATGAACTCTATTTTCACAAATTAAGTAAGACCAACTATAACTGAAGAAAGCCTAACCCCAAACTTGAACTGATTCCAGGAAAACTTTCTCTTTGGGCTTACTTAGGAACAGCAATTAGCCAAAACCTCAGCTATCCGAAACTGATGTCCTATAACCAAACCCTCAGTTCCTGGAATTACTATTGACAGATGATCTTGCCTTTCAGTGGCAAGAGTAAGCATATGACTGACCCTTTTCTGAGCCTTCACCTTCAAGATTTAATGCCACTCACTGCAAAACATAAGGTGTAACACTAGGTAAGATTAGAAGACAATGGGGAAAAGGGAAGAAACTAAAAGATTTGAATCTTTCCCAAAAATAAAAATACTCAATGAACAGAACAGGAAATGCTGCAATCTCTACTAGATCTCTAAAACATAAATACAGCATATGGGTGTGGGTAGAAAAGCACTTGGAAGAGTTTACAAAGTAGATGTTCCCTTGTTGAAGATTCTTGGTTGATTTCAGGCACTCAAATGGTAGCAGTCATTAGCAACTTGATTGTTTCCAGATGACAAGAAAACTAGCAAATGATTACCCGATCTCAGTTACTGAGCTTCATCACGTTAGTAGAACTGCAAGAACACATTTCCCAGGCACAGTATTTTGGCATTCAAATTCATACCAATCTAAAAACATGGTAGCTCAACTTCTTGGCAGCAATGGGGACTGTGATTGTGACAGCAATCCAAACTTCTCTTCCCTCAGTCCTCTGAATGAAAATTCTCATGCTGTTAAAGGGTCTCAGGTTGTATCTTCAAAACACACTCTGACCTGGGCCAGATTTTCTAAAAGATCACATAAAACTTTAGGATGAGGACTTCTCTCAATACACTCCTTTAACATTTTAAATTGCTCAGTAACAAAGACAGAACTTGTCTGTGTAGGATGCAGAGCCTTTTTTGAGGGCTGATCCAAGACTGTAAAATTAATTTCTCCTGAAGCTAAAGAGAAAACTCAAAGTTTCCCGTCTTCTATCCCAGGTGTATGGTGCTTCTTTGATCCCTTTTTTTCAAACGTGAAACCAAGTGTATTTGTAAATGCAGACTAAAGCCTCCCAACAAGACCCTACCAAAACCAAGACATTCCTGCTTTGGCAGGGGGTTGAACTGGATGATCTCAAGAGGTCTCTTTCAACCCTAACAATATTGTGATTCTGTGACTCCACTGCACATTACTTCTCAGTTGACAGAATGAAAGGACAACAACTTCAGTTAATGAATTAACTGATACTGACTCTACATAAAAAGGAGCAGAATTTCCAAAGTGCTATAGCTTAGCCGGAGGCTGAAATGCTCAGTAGTCAGAGTAAAGCAATCTTCATAATCTACATGTTAATAAATATTGCTGACCCTACTGTGCATATAATTCTTTTTATTATACTACATCTTAAAGCAGTAATCATTCCAGGAATCACTTTATGCACAATTTTGAAGCTGTTATCAATTGTGAGCTTGAATAGTTGTACAGCTTTGTGCCTTTTATTTAAAACAAATTGTAAAATACTGAAACAAAACTGCAAGAAGCAGCTGCTTTAATATGAGCATACTCTTTGGCAAGCTGCCTCCACGTTTATTCAGACAAGTTATGATTTTATCTCCAAAAGGAAGTGGACTCAAGTGTTTTTGGGAAAAGAAATCAGAAAGGAAATTATCATGACCCATACTGAACCAGAGTAACAGGCACTCTGCTACCAGTAAAATTTCTGCTAAAGGTTACTGCTACTAGGAAGAAGGGTTAATATTCTGGAGACAGATAGCATTTAGTGACAATAACTACTGCAAAGAAGTGCTGGAAGACAGGTTTTGTTGTAGGCTGTAATCCTCAGAAGAGAAGACAGACAGAATTCAGTGGGGAGGATGATGCACATGGCATAGTAACATCACCAGTAAAATATTGTACTGTTGTCTCCAAAGTCAGCAAACACATGGAAACATGGTCACAGAATTTGCTAAGGAAGAAAAAGGATTCAGGGCAGCTAAGCAAGCCAGGGTAAGAATGAAACACCCTATCTGGATACCCTTTTGCTTAAAATGTGCGTTCCGGGCCTTAGGATGCATATGTCACCAGAGAAGGGCAGACACAAATATTATAACACTTTCAAGATTAATAAGGTAGCAATTAGGGGTAACTAGCAGAAGTCTAGAGCTCAGCTATGAGCTCTTGCTTCTTTCTGTAACTTAGGCTTCCCTGACTGGACTGCATGTTGTCTAGTTGAATCTCAAAAGCAGGAAGAGTACAGAGTTTTCTGTGGGAATACGCCTCTGAAAATGCAGGGAAAAAAGATGGATTACAGATGATGTTCTCATGAATCACAACAGAGCTTTGGAGAACTATATACTCCAGTCAAAAAGATTTCTTACCATGTAACATTTCTTCTAGTATATCTCAGGTAAAAAAAACCCAAACAGGTATGGATTGATTTTTGATACTTGCAATTTGCACTGCTACAAAAAGATTTTCCCAATTACCCTTGAACTTGAGCACATAAATTTTCTTAAGCCATTACATGAAACTTAAAGGCCCTGAATGTAATTCTGGAAGAACAGGAAAAGGAAATATCAAAACTTCTATCCGTTACAGATATACACACACCCACAAGAAAATACAATGATTAATCTAAATGAAGACTTCCTGAAATCAAGGATTTTGTACATGCCTAGGTATTAATACTTTTTTTAAAAAGGTTACTTTTAGTTTTGATGTAGGAAATACGACATTTATGTAAAAAAAAGTGGACACCAATACTCACTCACCCTGCACAAATCAGAAATTGCATAAACAAATATATACATGAACTCCTTTACAGTGGAAAACTTTCCTCTGCACCAAACTGTCAGTTAAGCTGCTTTGACTTAAGAAAGATAAAAACCAGGACTCAAAGAGGTCCCTTTTATTGTAATAATGAAACTTAAATTATTTGTTTCTCATGTAGAATTGCATAACTCTTATGCTTACACGTCAAAAACTGTAGAAGACTGAGACACACAAATTTGAACATAATTTGCTCTGTATTCATTCTGCATATTTCAGTAACTTAATTCACTCTGAACATCTGATTTCAAATGCCAAAGCGTTTGTATTTATAACAAAGTCCAGGAAAGAATGAAAAGTTTCTCATATATTTTATGTCAGAAAGTGAGCTCAGAAACTTTACAAAGCGAAATCTCAGTACCCTCCTAACAAAAGGAGAAATAGCAAAGAAAACAGTAGTTTCTTTAATGTAAATTCTTGCTTTTTATTAAAGGATAAACTATATTTAAGAAATCCAGACACCTTACTTTCACAGTTTGCAGCCCAGCAGTATTTTTAAGAGAAGCAAAATAGCCAAGCCAATTAAAAAAATGATTATAAAAAGAAGTTAACTGACACAATGAGGTTTGGTTATTCTTCAAGAACAGCAGGCTTCAAACAAAAAGGCTATGCCCCTGTGAGGAACAAAGATGTAGTATGTGATTATAAATAATTATTGCTAAGCTTGTATGACTTCACTGAGTCTAAATAAAATACAGAGTTTTAAAATCACTTTCATTTAAGCTGTATCTTTGGAAGGAAACTAAGACTGTTTTGTGCAACATGACTTTTATCTATTCTATTAAGAATGCTTTTTATAAAATTGGACATTAGGGATATTTGAATCAGGATCACTGTTCTTCAGAACACAAGCATTCAGACTCCTAACAATTGTAAGTTAGCTGCCAGGCAAAAATTCTTATCAGTGGCTATTAAATGTAGTCCCTGATATATCCTGACTTCTTTGGAGGTTTTTGTGAGAAAAATTATTATCCTGTTGACATCCACAAAAATATAGAAGACAAAGTTAACTATCTCTAATAAAACAGATCCTGTCAAAACTTTCAAAGAAACTTGAAAAGACCTTGTTAGTGAAGATAAAAGTGAGATGAAACCCTCAGGTTAACTTAAAGAGATCAAGACAAGGAAAACCCCTTCCAATTTTCATTACATGCCAGACTATGAAACTTAACTCTTTACCTAAAGGGAGACTCTTAACCATGATTTATAGAAGACTCTGGATTTCTTAAAAATAATAATAATAATAATAATAATAATAATAATAGAAAACCTTTGTACTCTCATCAACCATAAAGTAGCACCTGTACTTCACATTCTTTTTTTCTTTCTCTTAATTGTACTTCCTAGAATATCTTGAAGGAGGTCAAGGGGTAATTCAGAATATTGGTATCACCACTGTACACAACTTTTAGATTTGACTTCATTTTCAAAGCAACAATTTCTCTGTTCTTCCACAATGTTTTGAATAAAGAATTCTTGAAAGTAGAATTCTGCTTCACAGCAATCCTTTTCAGTAACTTTCAGGTTTTCCTCCAAAACCACCAGCTTTAGTGACTGGTTAAAGTGTACTTTCTATACTTATAGTAGTTGATTTAACGCAAGGCATGCCTTCCCTTTCTTATAAAGAGTTTGTTAAAGAAAATTTTCCTTCTCTCTTAGCACTTTGGTTGAAAGATTTCCTAGTTACATTTTGCATGAATTTTCCACTTCAGCTTTCAAATTGAACGGAGTGACAGTTTTCTCATATGTTCCACAAAGGGTATGGGCTATTCTTCCACATGGCATTCCCAAGAGAGGAGAGTCCTTCATAAAATTAAACATAATTTAACAAAAAGCAGCCATGAACAAGTTTCTTTACTAGTAACTTGCAAACCTCAATATTAGTTGCAGTTTTTAGGAACTTGTGAAACATCCAGTCACATTTTCATACCTTGGTATTGAACCTACCCCTCCAAAAAAAAAGCAGACATGGTGCCCACCCTCCCCTGAAGCCAGCAACCTATGTATAGTCCCAACAGGAAAGGAGGTGATTTACTCCTAATTTCTGCTAAACTGGCACCCCAAGATCTCAAATGCCTGCAGCTGTCATGGTGGCTTCTCTTTCCTACACACCAGGAAACTAACTTGTTTTTGCATTGATCTGTCATCCTTCAGGCTGGTCTTTCCTTCTGTAGTCCCAAAGAAAGGGACCAGCACCGAGTCAGTGCTCTGCAAGCACATCCCAGGTTCAAGCTGAATAAAATCTGGGACGTTTTGGCAAAAATCCTAATTCTAGCCAGTGAAGACAACCCAGCCTGGCAAGAAGTACAGGTTAAGGAAACAGGAGTCAATACCAAACACACAAAGCTCACTGCTGACAGTGCTCAAGAACAGTTCTGTACCTCTGCCAGAAGTGCTTAAGCACAGCCAATCCTACCTTCAAAGCAAATGGCTGACCTCAAAGAGTCTCTCACAGCACTTTGGGGGTGATTTTCTGGTGTGTTTTTTTCTGACCCGGAAGAAGTCAGCAGGACTACCACATATTTGCAAGATCAGGGCCTTGAGAATTACAGCTGCACTTACTGAGAAGCAATGTGATTTAATTAATACTTAGGTACTTGTCTGCACTAAAACTCAACATGATTATTTTTATAATATACATATTAGACATATTCTTACTTGTTAGATGCTGAAGCATGTTCTAGCATTCACTGGTTTATTACCCTTAGCCTGCCAAAATTCCTGAGGTTCTCCTAATTACTCTATCTTCTCTTAAGATACTACTACCATGAATTTCAGACTTTTGTCTCCTGTGTCTCTTAAAAGTACATTTACACCGACATGTACTTTTCCTGCCTCTAAAACTATAGCTACAAAAACATTACACTGTCTTAAGTGTAGGTTTAAAGCCAGAGAGGCTACTTAACATAGTCTGGGAAAAAAAAACCGTAAAATATCCTGTTCCCATCAATGGGAGGCTTACACTTTTGAAGCAGGATCAAGTTTCCAGGGAAAAGACTTGGTGAAAGCTGACAGAAACAAAATTTTGGTGGCCGGGTTTAGACGGAACAACCGCAACGCTGTGGCTTGAGTCTGGAGCGCCTCCTGCTGCTCAAGTGACGGAACAGCAGCAGCGGCCGGTAACGGCAGTGACAGGAGTGACAATGGAACCAGCCCGGTGTGACAGCAAATGGCACCGAAACTCTACAGACCAAATGCATGTGGACAGCCTGAATCCTTCACAAGTAAACATATACCTCATAAAACTAGCTAGTAGAAATCTAACGAAGGATTTTTTTCCTTAATCCTGTTACAGCAAAGAATAAATGTATATTTAGAAGATAAAATATAGAAATACATTTAAAATATACAACATGCTGCACATGTAAAACAGACACATTAAAAATATGTCATGAGTTCCAGAGTTATTTGCAATGTAGCTGATCAAAATCTGGAGGACCAAAGAGGAGTGGTTGTATACGCCAAACTAAGAAACAGTAAACATTTTCCAGCGACACAGACACTGTCCCATCTAATATTTCTTGCACCCCCTAGTGCTGCATATGTGACATACTAGAAATTGCTGAGTTACTTGATCAAGAACTAAATCCCCGTAGTCTCTTTCTTTATACTTAGGTTTGTAAAGATAATCTGCATCTTATGTACCTGACAATACCTGGGAAAGTATGGCTCTGTACTTCAGCTGGAGCCACGGTGACAACAGCAGTCCAAAAGGAATACCCAAAAGCAAACATTTGCTTCCCTTTCACCAAAAACATTTTACTCAGCAGAAGAAAAGAGAAATTCCTAATACAGAAATCCACCACGCAAACTACTAGAGTCCCAAAATATGACAGACAAATGCATAAGCCATGCTCTGTGCACAGCACTATTATAAATACAACCATGTCATTTCTGTAAAAGATATAAAGCTAAAAGTAAATTTCTTCCAAAAGAGAGAAACCATTAAGAAGAAAAAAAAAAAAAAAAATCAACTAAAAAAAGAGTAGGTGAAATGTATGACAGTTAAATGTATCTTGTTTGAAAATGTATTTTGCCATTCCATGATGAAAAAATGCAAAATAAAATAGAAGTAAAAAATAAATTATTTATTGAGCTTATTAATTAAAAAAATGAAACATGATACATTTTTTTTAAAGTATTAAATTTTAAAGTTTTAAAGTATTAAATTTTTCCATGGAAAAAACCCAACCAAACAAGGAAAACATCACTTTTCCTTAGATACATAATTTAATACTACAAGATAATTGTCTCAGTTAGGAAGAGAGTAACAACAAACAACCAAAAGTCAACCTCCAGCCAAGTATGAAGCTTTGTGTGACAGATACTGTTCTCATCTTCCAATTAGAAAAGTGCTAAACTGAATATACCATAGCATCCACAGGGCATTCAAGAAGGGATGTGGTCGAACAGATGTAAGTACAAATACAAGATAAAGGATAGGAGATTCCATGTGGGTAACAGTGCATTTAGGGCACAGACATAATAAGGTATATTCCCATCCTCTGGTTGTTGTATGAATACTGACTCCTGCCTAGTTTCAGTCATAAAGCATGGTCCTTGACTCTGTGCAGTGCAGAAGTGAGTTTTACTTTTCAGAGCTGATTACCCAGTATCCACTACCCTGTCAAACATCCACAATATGAGCAGAATGAATGTAAAGCCTTTTTCAGTCAGTTAGATCAAAAACTTTTTCCAAAGACAGACAACCATCCAGAAAACAGAATCGTGAAAGATCTACACTCTTGTTTAAAGCAAAACAGCCCTGCACACAATGGAAACGAAGACTACTTTTTCTCTCCTGTCTTGTAGATGCTTGCATACCTGCCAGAAACAAATAGTCCTGCCCAAGCTGGAGGGAGAAAAACATTGGGCCCCAATCCTGCATTGTAATCAGGAGGCCCTACATGGATTCAGGAGACTCTTCACACTGATCCAACTTTCAGACTTGGTGTCCAAATACAAAAAAATAGCAAAGATACACTGCCAATGTTTGGGTCTGTTTTACCTGCAGCTCTCCCTTCACAAAGCCACACTAAAATAACTTAATTGGGTCTCTTACAAAGGCCCAAAGGAAAGGAAATATTTTTCTTTCTAATGCCAAAAAGAGCAGAATAATCCATTTGTGATCATCAGCAACTCAATTACGAGATGGTTAGCTTCATAAGGAGATCTAAGGACAGTAAGACTAAGAAGGACAATCAGCATCAGAAGACACTTCTCCAGAAGTAACAAACACAGTGCCTTCTACATCTAATGCTCCAACCCTTATAAAACACACCAATTCTGAAAACAACTAGGTCAGCTGCTGGCAATCCTTCTGTGCCATGTCTATACTACCACAGCTTTCTGATCCAGAGTAAACTATTATTTGAATCAGATACATCCAGTCTATGTTTGTTTAAAAACCAAAAAACTGCAAATCTGCTGTGAAGGAAGATTTTTTCTAAACCCCCTTGTGAGAGCAGCACATTTGTCAATTATCTTTTCCAACAGAAACCTAAAAGGTCACGGCTGCTGATCTAATAAAGGCAACATGCAGGGTTTACGTCTTTCAGAGCTAACATCTCATTATGTGCAAAGGTCTTGTGCACTATTTAAGTCTGTGTAAAGGATTTCTCAGTCTTTGCAAGAGATACAAGAAATGAATTCTATCCATAAACAGTAGATTTACTGAAGCTGCTATTTCAAGTCTGCAGAAGAGGATGAAGTTGCACATTCGATAAGCACAATGACGTTAAAATATGAAGAGGAATTGGATTGTATTCAGTGTTCAAAATTTATATTTAAACAGTACTACAGCACAGCTAAGAACTGAAAGCAAAACAAGAATAAGGATTTTCTATCTGTTCTGAAACTGCTTCATCCTCTTTTTTTATCTTCAAAGAGGGCCAATACTTCCCTGCAAAACAACATAGGAGCCAAAAACTTCTACAGGCATTCCAGGAGTAACTAAAAAATGTTATAAACAACTCTCCCATCAGATAATATTTATTTTTCCATACTGAGGTACATTTTCAAGGAAAGAAATCCTGTTTATATTGAGGATTTTCCTTGTCCTTATTGCAAGGACACTCATTTACATTACAATCAGGAATATAAGGAGCTTACCTCTCAGCACGAAGGACTCCACTGTAGTAGGGGTGATCCCATGGCATCAGCATCTGAAAGATAATTCCAGCTTATAACTACAATAATGGACAACAAGTTAACCCAAAGTAAAAGTTTTGTTTCATTTGAGTATTTTTGCAGTTTCAGCAAGTCACAGAATTTTAAAACATAATGGGAAACAGCCAGGGCTCAAACTATCCTATATCATAAACTCAAAGCTTCTTTTTTTTAACATTGCTTGAAGATCGTTCTTCTTATTCTACTATATAATAGGATTTCATACCAGATTTCAAAAAATACACTCAATTCAAATAAAAAGATAAACCTAGACATGTACAGCATTAAGATACATACAGTGTAGTATACAAACTAGACTTGAATCTAACCTAAAGTACAGCCTTTATTTTTCAAATGAGTTAATTAATTCAAAGTAAAGGGATACTTCCTTTCATTGCTTTATGTTTTAGTTATCTCAGTATCACCTTGTATAAACCAACAGCTCTCTCATACTCAATAATTGGTTTTAATACAGCAGCTAAGTAGTCAGAAAGCATTTGAAGTCACGAGAGAAAATGTTTCTAATTCTACTACATCTTGTACACTAAAGCAGAGTTAATTGTAGAACATGATTACCTTATACTATATTTTTAAAAAGAAACAAAACAGACAATCAAATATGGAAATGTAACTTACTGAGTTGTGGGGGTTGAGCTTCATTTTCATCTTTGTCATCATTTCAAAGTCTTTTTGAGTTCTGAAAAATATTTTTATGATGAAAATGTTAATGAAAAATTTTTGAGCAATGTAATACAGCACATGGTAATACTCCATCCTAAGAAAATGCCCATCATCAGAGATTTATAGTACTATATAAAATTACTATATAAAATGGCAGGCCCACATACCACGGTAGAAAAACTTTTCCACTCTGCTTCTGTCATTCAGGTACTTAAAAATTCAGTCTTTCTTACTGTGGTTGTACACCTCCAAAGCATTTTCATTCTTACAATACACCCCATTTATAACCAGTGATGAAACAGTTTTGTGCTGTGTGGAGCTCAAGGTGGCAAGAGGGACAAACAGGGAAATTTGTTTATAGATGTAAAACATATGGAGTTGTGCATATGGCAAGGAGACCAGGACAGGTGTTCTTCTACAGTTCAACTTGGTCTTCTTGTTTGCTGTCAACTGCATTTCTTGCATTCAGTCCTGGGTGTTTTCTGATCACAGACACAGAATTTAATCTAAGCAAATAGCCTTCTGTCAAAATTCTGGGAAAGTCTTGGGTTTTGCTTCATCAGAGCATACAATAAGCAGCACTGACTAACTTATTAGTGCACAAGTCCCTCTATTCTTGAAAAAAAGAGTATGGTTAAAAATAACTTAGTGAAAAAGCCATACCTTTTAGACAACTGCTCAGAAAGCTTCTCCAGAAATTGTCTTACTGTTTCTACAAGGAAGGAAAAAATATGAAAATTATTTTTTCCTAAAGGATGTTAAGTTTACATAAGAATATTCCAAAAAAAAATCCCTTCGCTTTTTTAACAAACTACTCCATTGACATTATTTCAAGAGAATTTAGTATTACATTTACTTTATTATGTGCTGAGATAATGCCACCTTCATCATCTAAGGAGTGCGCATCAATTCTGAACCAGACCCTCCTCAGTGAGTACTGTTATTTACAGTGAGCGTTGAGTATGGCAAACAGAAAAATGTAACTGCAATAAAATACTTCTCTGAAAGAAGTATGTGCAAACTTAACTAAAGAAACTAACAGACCTTGACCTCATACGTTACACATTTGATTTCTCAACATGTCCTTCCATACATGCCTTATACCTGGATTTTTGGCCATTGTTCCCTGAAGAGCCCTGTGGGCAAAGGTGTCGTAGCCAACCAACTGTGCCAGGCTGTTTCGGCTCGCCAGCAATGCCTCCAATCGGCCCAACTGCTGAGTATTTGAGTGAAGAAAAATCTTGTAAGCAGCCTCTCGCACCTAATACAAGAAAATGAAAGATAAAAAAGGTCACATTGCACTACAGTGCAATTTTTAAAAGAAACAAGTGATGCAACTGAAGATCTGGCATAACAGCTACATTTCACTGATATTGTTGGGAAAACGCCTAAAGCCTTTTAACAATAGTAATTACAACTGCCTGACAATTACAGCTCTCTTACCCATGAAAAGTGGAATGAGGAAATGCAATGAGACAACCTAACAGATCAAGACTGCCAAAAAGGGTCCTGTTCTCTACTCCTGTCAACAGTCTCTCATCATCTCCCTCTTTCTGTCAACATCTGTGTTTTTCAGACCACTCTGTGGGCTGTCTTAACTCATTAAAACTTCTGAAACTAAACCCAAATTGTTCTTTGCATATCAGTAAAGCTTGCTTATGGAAGGATCTGACAAGAGACAGGGTCAGGGAACAGAAAAGAGAGGATGAGAAAAGCCGTATTTCTTTTGTAGAAGTAAACTATTAGTCCACCCATCTGCCCACAAACTTTCTCCTTCTCTCATATTTTTAGTTTGTTTAGGTTTTTTGCATAACTCTAAAAAAAAAATTACCTGGAGACTCAGAAAATTTGATAAAATGCTTTTATGTTTCACAAACCAATTGCAAATAATTTTATTTTGTACATATGGAATAAGTTCAAGACATCCGGCAACAACTTATGCTTGCCTTCATCTGAAATAAGCTTCTCTCTTGGACAATACATTGAACAAGAATGTAGGTCCTGAGTTTAGAAAAAATATGAATATAAAAGTTTACAAGTCTTTTTGCTCCTGTTCTGTCCCACCAGGCTTTCATCTTGAAAAAAGCAAATGAAGTAAGAGAGATGATTGCCCTTCCTTGAACATAGCAGTGTGTTTTTGCAGCAAAGACCAGCAGCTGACTGAGCTCTACTAGAAAATGTACAGCAATCTGGTCCACAGATGAGACTGTTTTCCTCTACTTGGTACTGTCCAGACAACACTTGAACTACACTGTCCAGATTTGGGTTTAAAGATGACATACAATGAGTATTATTCATTCGTTTACATCCTATCATTGCCATAGTTCAATTAATCTTTAATTTCTTACAGAATTTAAAATCACCGTTTGGATTCTACCACAGTAAGATTTTCTCTTTTTATGACAAACAAGATTTCAAAGCCTCCTTGATTATTTAACTATGATTATTTAACTACACAGTATAAGTGAAGACAGAACACTGTAGTGTTTTAATATGTTCCTAATTCTAGAATTCTGTCTAAAAGTCTAGGGAGCTACTGTCACATTTCAATGAGTCTAAATTAATTTTAAATTTATAACTCTAAATTAATTATTTTTCAGAAAAACAACATTAATAATAACTAAAATACGATTATTCAGGATAATCCATCTTACATGAGACCTCATGAGGTCTCTAATCCAACTTCCTGCACAAAGCAGACAGCTATGAGCTAAGACCAAGCTCTTAAAAGACAAAGCTTTTTCCAGTCTGGTCCTGAAACCCTGCACATATGGGAGACAACATAACCTCATTGTTACACTGCTTGGGTATCATCAGCAGGAAAACTTCTCCAATTGGCATATATTATCTCAACTTGTGCCTTTTGACACTTGTGCTCCTGTCATGTCATGCCTCTGAAGAGCCTGGCTCTATTTTCTCCATGACATCCTTGTAGGTGCTGGCAGGGTGCTGGCAGGGTCCCCCCCAAACCACCTCTGCTACAGAGTGAACAAGCCCAAATCCCTCTACCCTTCCTCATAGTGCAAGCACTCCAGCTACTGCCCATCTTGGTGGTTACTGTTGAAGACACTCCTAAAGAGTAGCACTATAATATCTTCCTTCAGTCTCCGCCCCTGTTCATGCAGTCCAAGATGCTGTTGGCGCCTTTGCTGCCAGGGTTACTGCTGGCTCATGCTCACCCTGCTGCTCACCAACACTGTGGGCCTTTGCCACAGAGCAGACCCAGCCACGCTGTCCCAGCCTGTCCTATAATCAGGAATTCTCCCTTTCCAGGTGCAGGATTTTGCACTTGTCCTTTTTGAATTATGTAAGATTGCCACTGAACCATTACCTCAGCTTTGAGGCCACTCTGAATGTCAGCATTAACCTTCAAGTGTATTGACTGTTCCTCTCAATTTGCTATCACCTGCAAATCTGGCAGGTAAGCCCTCTACATCACTGATAAAGATGTTAAACAGGAGACCCAGGCCAGACCCCTGCAACAGTTCTTTCTGTAGGGTACATTTCAACCACAATTCTCTGAGTCTGATCATGAAAGAGTTTTTCTACCCATCTGGTTGTCCACCAATCCAGACTGTAATCTCCTACCTTGGACTAAAGTCACTGATGAACACTGAGGCAAAAGAAAGTGATGAGCATCTCAGCCTTTTCTGTGTCTGCTTCCACTAAGTCACTCACCTTACTCAGCACTGAATCCATGTTTTCCTTGCTCAGGCTTTAGTACCAATGCAGTAGTAATTGCTCTTGTTGTTGCTTTGAACTCGCTTTAACATCACAACTGCAGTTGAGCTCTAACCTTCCCAACATCATCCCTACACGTCCACAGGCAATATTTCTACATTCCTCCCCTGGATCTTGTGCCTGCCTCCATGCTGTCTTTTGGACGTGAAGCTTTGTTATGAGTTCCCTGCTTGTCAAGCCTGGTTCCTGATACATCTGCTTGGCTTCCTAAGGCTCAGGATGCACTAATACTGCATATCTTAATACTCTCATGTGCTCTGAGGATGCTGCCTTTAGAGAACCACCTGCTTTCTTGAGCTCCTTTACCCTTCAGAACTGCATCTCATGGGATCCCACCTCCCAGTTTACTGAATAAACTGAAGTGTGCTTGCCTAAAATCCACAGTCTGTATTCTGCCCCTCTTCTTCCTCCAGCCATTCAGGACGTGCTACACAGCCATTATTTCACAGCTGCTACAGCCAAGTATGCCATTGATTATTACGTTCTACCAAAGTTTTTCCTTGTTAGTAATAACAGCATAATCATAAACCACATGCATTTGCCTCACTAACAAGTCAAATAACTGATATGCACTTCTGGTATACACGATGCCAAAGCAAAGTCGGGGAATACAAACCAGATCATCAGGACAATCAGCATGGAGACCAGCAACTTGTAAGTAATTGCCTTCAGCTGTAAAATTATACCGAATATGCTCTGGCAAAACATGTTTGTCAATCTTGTTGGGAAGGTGAGTTCCTATCAGAAATTCGTTACACAAATCCAATATTCTGACATTGAGGTCGACTGCCTTTTTACGCTGTAAGAAAAATAATGCACAAAATAAGATCTTCAGACACAGTACAAGCAGAACTCAAAGTTTTTAGAGGACTCTTTCAAAAATCAAGCAGAAAATAGAACACAAGATCAGACCTACAGCATCAACAAAGTCATAATAAAGGGCTGAAGTCAGCAAGATCGGATGTTCATAAAGCACTGAAATTTCAAAGAAAATGCCTATGTTTCTGCAGTAAGAAAATGTACAGTGGAGTTCAAGTAGAACTTACATAAGCTTTGCTAGCTTGTAACTGATTACTATGTAAAATATTGAATAAAAAAAAGAAGCATCTTCAAGAGAGATATCCTAAAATAGATACAAAATGAAAGTTCTTTTTCCTGTTTGTATTACGCTGTTTTTTGGAGACTGTAAATTATTTATGACATTTCAACCCTTCTCTTAGGAGTTTGTGATTTGGAGTTTTATCACCATCATTACAGTGTTTCACACATTTTACCGTGCAAGATTTGCTTCAGTGAACTTGCTCACATTAGTAGAGTATGGTCTCTATTGTCTGTGGGTTCATAGCTCAAAAAAACAAAGGCTGAGGGTACATATAAAACAACTTGTAAAGTCCAAAGAAACATATAACCTGACCTCTGTCCTCCCATTTCACCCTTACTCTTGAAAATATATCTTTATTTTAAAAAGCAGAAATTCTTTGTAGCAGAAGTAAATTTCAACTTACAACAGGGAAGGATTTCTAATGTCTTAAATGAGAATTGAAAAGAAACACCGAGCAGCAAGCAAGAAAAGTGCAATAGTCAGAGGAGGAAGAGGAAAACGTGAAAAATAAGTGAAATTGTAACTGAAGGAGATGAAGCACTATAGAACCAATAGTCAAATCAGACATAAATCCCAGAGCTGAAGTTTCAGGGTTGTTCTTTGTACAACCTAATTGTAAAAATATATTCCAGAACCATTTTCTAGGTCACAAAACACCATCACAACCATGATAGTCTGAATAACTCTACCGCATATATCTGGTAAAAGAGTCCTTGCAGAGATCTTTTTGGAGGGGATGACTCAAATAAACAAGGAATTAACTTTGTACAGTGACATGAACTATGAACAGACAGAGCATCCATATCATGAATCATGGTGTAAGCTGCCAGTTTTGGAAAATCCATCACTAACTACTGCAAAAGCATGTAAAAGCTCCAAGACAGGTAATCAGACCATGTCCAGATATTGAATTTTGAACAGGATTTATGACTTCTGGTTACATGAGCACCACAGGAGTGCCTGGACACACACCTGATCCCTTCTAAAACACTCTACTTGATTAACGCCTCATCAAGGTGCACGGGGTGCTGCTTTTCCCTCTCTGTAAATGCATTGTTCTGACAGCTGAGTAGCTACTTTAAATATCTGATGCAGACACCAAACAAAAGAAAATAGGATCCCAGGACTCGGTCACAACTCCTCAGAACAGAAAGGAATGATGAGGACCAAACTGGGAAGAACAACCAACTATCTAAAAACTACCTTTAGAAGTGATTTAAATCAGACAAAATTAATCACTTCTAAGATGACAAAATTCCACACAGGACAAAGTGACCCAGAATCATGTGATTTCACATCCCACATGTTTCATTATCTGGTCTTTGGCAGACAGACAAATTTCTGTTCATATATTGTAACCATAAATTACCTTTTCTTCATCCAAATGAATGCCACTGATCTCAAAATCAAACATAAAAAGTTCTGCCACTCGCCTAAAAATACAGTAAATCCCTGTTAAAACAGCCTCATTTGATAGTAAGCATCATTTCTTAACAGATTTTGCCTTTAGCAGTTATTTATGTTTCATGTCTTTCACAGAGAATAATGCCACAGTTATATGAATGTTTTTATTATGGACAAAGATTTCCTATGTTTTAGGTCCTTAACAATTTACTCAGTGAGAAACAATTTTTCCTTTGTACTTACTTTAGTCATCTGCTTTGAAAATACCCTTCAAAATAATTTCAATACCTTAATTTAGATGTTCAACCAATTTGTGCAAATTACCATTTTAATTTCCTTTCACACTTCATTTATTCTAACATCAGAAAAATACCTTTTCAAATCTAACGTCCTTGATCATGGGGAAAGAAGGAAGAAGGAAGCAACTTATACATTAAGCTTGTCTAATCATGTCAGTGAATAAATAATTCAAAACTATAACTGCATAAACAGCTAATAAAACCTATTACAGCAATCATAAAGTAAGCTTTCAATAAATACACTGCTAATCTGATTTTGACAGCATAAATAAGCTTCTAAAAAGTGAAATCCAGTTACATAGTCTGTTCCCTAATTTTATTCCTAAAAACTTTGATATGTACACCACAGTATATATTTTTAATCAAAAGAATGTTATTGAAGAAAATCTTAAGTTTTCTTTTTTTTTTTGTTCTTGCAGATCTCAGTTATTCAGCATAAATACATCTTGTGCTCTACAGTCACAGAGACACTCTCCAAGATTACACAAACTTCCTAACTGCCATGCAGGTAATTTAGTAGTGACTAATAAATTAATAATGGAGATGTGGTTTGTTTTCCAAAAGCTGCATATCTTAATTTAACAAAACACAAAATATAAGTACAATAAGGAACAATATATACTATCTAAAAATCTAAATCTGTAAGATTATATTTATAATCTATAAAGATCTATAAGAATTAGTAAGTACCTGGTTTCTGGATCTAAGGAACTCATTACAGTTTCATTAGCTAGGAGACGTCTCAAACTCTGACACAGTTCAACATCTGTATTTAATCTGAAAAGATGCAGAGTAAAAGTATCATGCATTAGCAACAGACTAATATTTCAGTTTCTTGGTATTATTCATTCAAAGGCAGTATTTAACGAAACAACATTAAAAGCCAAGGATTGTATTTTCAAAATGTTTTCTGGTTCACAGCCACATTTAAAAAGTAGAAAACTTCTGTACAAAGTATGTGTGGACAAACCAGCATGGAAACAGGTATTGTGCATCTAATAGAAAAATACTTTTGGATGGTATTTTGTGGCAAACATGAGCAAGTCTAATACTATTTCTTTTCTTATGAACAAAGATAATCATAGTGAGAACATAAAGGTGGGTTTTCTAATCCTTACTTTGAAAGGACTCCATTAAAGGCAAACCTGTGCTGAAGTTTGCCATCAGATAAATGAGCTGCTGACTGCCACTGGACTAGACTAAGAGCTTACTATTCCCAGAGCATTTCCACACACCAAGCACTGTCCCCATGCAGATAATATTGTGTCCATTGGATTTGTTATCCTGCATTACCAGGTGGGATACAGTGGGCAATGAAACACATGCACACAGCAGTTTATGAGCCTCTCAAGATAATACATGAATAATTTCTTCTTTCTCCAAATTTGATATCTGAAGGGGTATTCAGATATTAAAGCCATATTGTTATACATGGTGTGCTCAATCCAGTCTTGAGAAATCCACTTTCAAGCATTTTGTACCTACACTTTACAACCACTAGTGAATTGTCACAAGTTCTAGAAAAATGTTGCTTTGAGCCTTTGATGGGCTTCAGTGACATGGAGTCATAAACTGAAACTAAAATAGAAAAACCTTTCATGAGATACTGTAACAAAGTAAACCCTTAAATATCTGTAACAGAAGACTGACACTTTGTTCCCATGTGCAAGTATTTTTTGTTGAATGGTGTTTCATAGATGATCATACAATAATTTTTAAAGATGCATATGGAAATAGAAGAAAAGAATAAAGAAGAAGAAGAAAACATACTTCTCTACCACGGTACCAATGTTCCTGCAAGCTTCTTCAGCAGCCTCTCTGAATGCAAAGTCAGGGTGGGCAACTTTTACAAAATCAGCCTGACACAGTAGAAGAAGAAAACAGTGAGCCAAAAAGACAAATAAAAAAATTGCTGGCTTATAAACAAATTGCACTCAAGCAGTTCCATTTACATTAACATTTATTTCTACAGCTCTATGCAATCGTTTTGCAGAATTTGCCCTATTTTTGTCTAAAACCTAAAGCTGATTGGAAAACATTGCTGACAATTATTAAACCACACAGTGCCTGTGTATTTCCAAGAAATATCATTAATTCATACACTTCTTAAAACATTTTAAGTATAGTGTGTATCTTAGAGTCCCTACAACACAGAGCTACTCCAATGTAATTAAATGTTATTAAACAAGACTTTTAAAACTAAAATTTCTAGTTAAGAAAAAAGCACACCACCAAATGTGCATAAAGGAGTTTTCAAACCATTTTCTCTCTTGTATAGACCACCAAGTTATGCTTTGACATCAATTCCCAATATGAAGAAATACCGATTTTTGGTAAGCCTCTGAATACTTCAGAGGTTTCATAAGGCTAGAAGGATGCTAAAAGGGGCTGGGGAGCTAGGGGCTTCCAGGACTGCTGATGTTCATTCAGGGAAGTTCAGGCATTGAAATTATAAAGACTTAAAAGATTAAGAATATATTTAAAGTCTAGGAATACACTGAAGACATTAAGCATGATTTTACAGAAAGTACATGCAACAAGCTGACAGTATAAAATATGATTGCAGTTTCATTGAAAAGGCAGCCTTAGAAATGTCACACACATTGAAGATTTTTACTTCTTAGAATGCCTTTTTAAAATCCTGTACAATACTGACAGACAAGGTGCTGAATGACAGATATCAAAATTTCTAATAACAGATAATGATCACCAAATTATTTCCAGACAGTTCTGCAAGCTGTGCATCTTTGAACATAAAAAACCTGAAAATAGTACAAAGGAGGTAATTTTAACTCAGCAAACTGATACAAAACTATGGCCATTGAATTCTGGCATTAGTGTTTTACTTAGGTAATGATTGATTAAGCAGAATTAGGCATAGTCTATACAAAACATAAGAACTAATGACTTGAGAGAGTTTGTAAGTACTTTCAGAAGGAAAAGGTGCCTGGCACAAAAAATGTCTTATATCTAGAAAAGAATAAGAAACAAGATTGGAGAATTGAAACACACAGAGACATTCAAATGTGAAAACCCAAGTCTAAAAACTCAGTGACTTATTTACTAAGAACTGATTTCAGTATGAAGGTTGGTTCTGCTTCCTTCAACCAAAGAATGATGCTTTGATAAAAGATATACTTTGGGCAAACAGCTTCCAGAGAGCAATATGAAATGCTCTATTAAATTTAACATTTTGTGATACAGAATATCAGACCAAGTACTCTAAATCTGTGGACCATAAAAACTACAATCTAGGAAATAGCTGCCTTTTTCTTGTATTAATAAAAAAGTGATACTGTTGAGTTTCATCTGCTGCTTTTCATTTGAAAGTTCTTTGTGAACCTTTACCTATAAATGATCATAACTTAATACATGTGCATTGCCACTTCAACTTTAACTCTGAAATAAAACCCTCTTTTCCACAATGTAAGTGATGCTGGAGAGCTTATGTATTAATGTTACAGCAGAAACAAGTATGATTTCACTGCTGTTTTTCTTGTTGTGGCTTCTATACTATTTTTGCATCTGTCTTAAAAATAACTGGGCAGTGTGACAGGATTTGTACTTAGCTATCATTTGGTAAAAGCCTTTGTAATTCACTTTCAATCAATTCAATTGTCTGTCTTAACAGAAAACTTCATGGAGCTGATCTGCTATTTACTGCAGCACAGAAAATCATAAAATGGAACAACATGGTGTAAGCTCGGTCAGTTCCAAAGAATCTACGTAAATATTAAAAGAACTTACCAAGTCTGCTACTCTGCACAAGCTATCTGAAAGCTGATCAAAGATCATTACAGTCTCTGGCCCAGGTGGTGTTGAACATGCTTTCTGGACAAGCTGTTCTGATTCCTGCAATGCTTTGTCCTGTGCTTCTTGAAATCCTTCTGGACAGCTCAGTTCGGGAACACCAAACAGACCCTGCAGTGCAGAACACAATGAAAACACATCACTATTGCCCTCCTTGATTTCTGCACCTTTGTTTCAAGATTGAATTATTACTACAGAATTTTACCAAAATGACCCTGGCTAGCATATTGTAACACTTCACTGGCCAACAGCACTAGATATCAAGGGATTGCAGGCAATAGGACACTTGTCTCAGGCTCACTAAATGAGCCCCCAATACTGGAAGCAATAATCAACAACAACTGAAAATGTTTATAGAATAAAGTTTTATTCCTGAAATTCCTACCAAGCCTGGCCGTGTCACACAGGGCAGGGTAAATGCACTTATTTGTGCAGGGTAGATGCAGATGGCACTTCTGCTCTGCATTTGTGGAATAGAGTTAGAAAGGTTCTACTACCGATCAAACAAAATTACTAACGCTAGCAGATAGAGAAGTTTCATGGTGCAGACCTACAACAGTAAAAAGATTTCAAAGAATCACAGAATCCCCTGAGTTGGAAGTGATGCCTAAAGATTTTTGGGGTTCATGTATTCTTCATGTATTTGTAGCTTTGCAGACTGTTAATACACAGTTATAACTTCCAGTACTTTTCCAGCTCTCTTTCCCACAGCTAACAAACTCTTATTGATGCATTCTTCAAATTCTGTTTAGTCTTACCTCTTAGTTTAGCAAGGACACTTTATTTTGTACCTTGTATCATAGACCTAATAAAATGCAGTTAGAAGATCAGGAGGGGGGCTCCAATGGCACTGAACCGGAGCGGGGTGGGGGGGAAATTACCTAACCCAACTGCTCTTCTAATTGGACAATACTTGACAGGTACACTAATCAACTAACCTTATAAAAATTGTAGAACTACTGCATCACATGTGTATATCACCATGTTGTGCACCTTGAAGGCTTTCAATTAAAGATATGCTTTTATATTATCATTTTAACACTGTTTGGAAAAGTTTTGTATTTTATTCCAGGTGACAGAAGGGACCCACAAGGATCAGTGAAGTCCAATTTCTGGCTCAGCATAGCTCCCTCCCCAAGAGTCACACCATGTGCCTGAGAGCATTGTCCTAACACTTTTTGAACTTTGTCAGGCTTGGTGCTGTGACCACTTCCCTGGGGAGCCTGTTCCAGTGCCCAAACATCCTCTGGGTGAACAACCTTATCCCAATAATTCCTTAATTTCATTTAAGTTAAAACAGCATCTCTTCAAGCAAGACACTCCCTTTGCAACTGCCCAACTACACTGTGAGCATCTCCTTACCCCATAACTGCAGCATTGAACAGTGAAAGGTACATGATTTCACACAACATCTATCCCTTCCCAAATTCAACCTCAGTATCTAAAAATCACTATCTGGATTTTCAAATCTTCAGTTCAGTCAGTTTATAGCGCACTTTCTGCAAATTCTTTGTGTTATAGCAGTCAGCTGCAGGTTTGCATACAACTTGCTAGTATTTATCCAAATAAAACAAAAAGCTACAAATTGACAGTTTGTCTGTACAAGTATATATTCTGAAGCAAAAGCAACCCTTAGGGTACAACTCTGGGACATTCTAAGTTGCTTTTTCCTATTTTCTTTCTGTCACTGTTGCTAAAAGCACTTTCTTTTTTTGCTAAAGGAGGAAAACTTTTCCTCACACTTCCCATGTTTTAATTTGTTATTTGGGAACAGGAACCAGATTGAAGTGAACACCGAAAAAGGTATTTTTATATCTATACACACGTGCATACAAACATAAATATACTTGTATCACAGCAACCTTGAATAATGTTTGCTGTGTAAGAGACTCAAGACTGCCCCTTCACTCACATCCTCAGCCAGAGGATGCGCTGTCCTGCAATATCCCTGAGAGCTCCAGGTCTTCCTGCTGCCCTACATCATCATCTACCCTCCCAAGCGAGCTGTAACTGCATATGTAGTGCTCTGAGACCAGGAGATACCTCCTCTTAGAGATAAACTAGCCATGAAACTTCTCGTACATATGATATCAAGTTTAACATAAAACTAAAAAATTACAAAAAAACCCGAAGCCTGGTGCAGTTCTCTCTGTTCTTTAATGGCATTGGCTGCATGGCTGAAACGTTATTCTCTTTGCTTGGCCTCAGCACTTACATCCTACCTGTCACACCCTCTTTGTGAGCCTGAAATATGCACCTCTATTCTAAAAGAACTGTGGGCCAAGTGAACGGTCTGGAACACATTTCCTAGACCAGCCAAATGGACAATATTTAACTGGATTATTTCCTGAAGCAAGACTTACACCACTGTGCTTGCAGAGGCAGGGGAACCAGAAGAAAGGTTTCCCAAGCAAGTGCCAGATTATAAAAAGAGGTCAGATCTGTCCTCTCTGAATCCCAAAGTTCAACAGCTCCAGCAGGCTGGGCACCATGGCAGGAACAGCTGAGTCAGCAGGCAAATACCTGGATTTCACAGCTGTACCTATTCTGTAAGCACCGTGCCATCTTACCCTCTCCGGGAGCCTATTGATTCCCTGGACACACATTAATAAATGTCCCTAAGTCACCCTACATAGACACACATAAAAAAACCCAAGTGTCACCAAATTAGCAAATAAATCCTTTTTCCGCCATAGGCAAAACGTCAAGAATAATGACCAGGCAAGAGGCTGTGAGCAGCGTGGCTGCTTCTGAAGCACTGCCGGAGCGCAGTGGCTCGGCACTGACACGGGAACGACGGCACAGCCAGGGGAGGGCTGGCAGGGGAATGGGGAATGAAAGGGGGGAATCTCACTTGATGGACATAAGGGCACCACTGAGACTCAAAGCGTTTCCACGCACAAGGCCATCACTGTCAAACGCTTCTGTGTCCAAAAGTCACAACGTTTGGGTTTGCTAGAACTAATAAATAATAAACTCTTAAAAAAAAAATCTGCTAAAAAGGTTCAGACAAGCAGAGCAAGCCAGCAGCCAGGGCCACCTCCTGCTGCAGCAGGCCCGGCCCTCCCCTCCCGCAGCTCACCGTGTCCCTGCCCGCCGC